>JAJMAP010000054.1:0-71535 GCA_030572695.1 Scheffersomyces illinoinensis | reverse complement strand
ATGACTAGTAGTAAGAGTTGTAGTAACGGCAGTGTACGAGCTTCCACATGTGGTTATAATAGTGGTAGTACTAGCCTTACAATACGAGTGGGACCTGCCCAAAGACACGCTTACTGTAGCAGTTTGTTGGCCGAAAGAAGTACTAAGAGTAGTGGGAGAGGCATTAGCATTATTCGCGGTTCCACAGAAAGATATGGTAGTTGTGGCTGAAGCATAACAATTGGTATTTGTAGTTGCCAACAAGACAACAACCGTAGCAGTTTTTTGACCAAAACTCGTAGTTTGTGTGATAGTTTCCGCACTATCTTTACTTCCACAGCTCGTTTTGTAGACAGTAGTACTAGCCTTACAACTGGGATTGGAACTCGGTAACGCAACGTAAACTGTAGCAGTTTTTTGGCTTGGAGTTATAGAACCAGTGGTTATCACAGTGGTATCCAAGCTACCACATATTGTACTACGAACAGTTTTGGAAGGGCGACACAAGTTGTTGGTCGTTGCCAATGACAGAATAGAAGTGACAGTTTGCTGACCCGGGGAGATAGGAAGAACTGTAACCGAAGCTGTGTTGGCTGTTCCACAAACAGTGATTATAGTCGTTTTTAAAGGGGACGCGCTTATGGCAGCCGCCATATACAAGACCACCAGGTAGAGGAATACGATCAACATATTTCGCGTCTGGTTTCAAATTGGTGCAAATGGTCCTGTACAACAGGTTTCTATTGATGACTACAATAACTTCTATTGATAGCTCTTCCTGGGTAACATGATATATATATATTAAATCGAGGTAGAATGACTGCTAAGTTGTACTGGTCTCTGCCTGAAAATATTGCTAATGGTTTGGTTTGAACAAGGTAGTAGCAGAGCCTATTTTTGCTCCTCCCGTATTCCCTTGAAAAATAAACCTACTCAAGGCTATTGTATTTGTGAAGTCTAATAGCTAACGAGACCACATTGAATTCAATCTTTTTCTTGAAGCAACGGAGTCTCCCAAGCGTTATTATCAAAAAATATTGTATCCCCTTGTGACCTGCTCTGTGGAATTCATTCGTAACCATCGGCCACCTTCATGGCGCTACAATAATTAATTTCTAATTTTTGGTTTAATATTTGTTATTGAACTTGAGAAGCTAGTTTCAGAGATACTACAAGCTTGAGACACTAGCCAAAAGGAGCCAAGTAGTATATCATTAATATCCCTCTTCCTATACCAATTACGAAACTAGATGACACTTTGCCAAGCTGGATACTCCATAAGTAAACAAAGTAATATCTGTTGTGGACAATGTATTTTGCTGATCAGGGAATGCACTAACTTTGAATTGTTTAGGTGGCTTTTGCAAAATGAATAGTATAGACTAGTACATGATATTAAATAAACCTACGAGCTGCGAAAAATGTTAGTTTTTCAGTTGTGCAGGTCAAAAAATATCTGCGAGAGTAGCTGCGCTAATTTTATAAATTAGCCTAGCTTAGGAGCAGATTAACATAAGCCTTTTAAGGACAGCAACCCGTTTCTCTTAGAATACAGTCCAAGTCAATTTCACACATGATATAGATCCAACAAGAAACTATGTGAAGTCCTTCTTGCTGGCTTCTATATACAAGATTAGAACAATCAATGCAAGAAAAACCTATCTGCTACATGATCACCTTTGTCAAATACAATTCCTTTCGCCTACAAACAACATTGAGCTACCGTACTATACCTCCCCTCTATTTAGCCTATGCTAAAGTAGACTGATCCCAAAATTGCAGTCATATAATAAATGGTGTCCCCGTCTAACCCCAATGCACACACGGCGGATGGTATTGGCTGCCGCCTCTACCAATTCAACTTCGTTAATAATTTCCAAGAAATATATTATGATGTCGTGTAGATTTTTAGTCCTCTACCTATTGAAAGAATTGCCGTGAAACGAACGGTCGAGAATTCCAATATCTAAACCCCCTCTCTTCTATCTCGTTTCGACATTGCATCTGTTGTAGTAACTTAGATCATGCATTCTGCCCCGTAAAGGCAATTTTCTCAGAAAATACATGCCATCTATGTCATTGCGATGTGCAAACGTAAAAAATCCCAAATATTAATTTTCCCGAATGAAGGTGAAAAAAAATATCCTACATCATTAAGGTCCAAATTTATGCATGATTACTTTGTCCCCAGTATTTTTAGAATCTATTGACGCGTGATGATCGGTACCTGTTCGTTTGTTTAATTGAATACATGCATATACCTTACATCTTCACTCTGATCTTTTTGTTTGGGAATCAATGATCTGCAGAACAGCCACTGTCCGTTTCCTGCTCGCTAGTACAAGCATGCGCTTTTGGCAACCAAATATCTTTTCCTTTGAAAAGAACTTCAGGTCTCCATTTCTGCTTCTACTTATATTTCCAGAAGACTTTATCCTTTAGAATAAGGACAGCTGTATGTTTTCTAATTATTTTATGAATTGCTTCGATAATCGACCAATTCAAAATGTATTACAAATAGGGCCATAATAATCCTAAAATTTAAAATCAATTGTATTGCTACTATAATATCCTCAAAGAAGTTGCACTTTTGGGAAATATTTCTAGCCAATAGTTAGTAGCGACTTAGTGTGTAAGTTGTTCTGGAATGTACTTCGTGTCAACAAATTTCCTTTTGGTCCTAATAGGCGAACTTTATTTTCTGAACATAGTATTTTTGTTAAATGCAGTAGATATACCACTACACATTTTTGCTATTCTAGTATTGGCATGAAGTATTGCGATACTTTGGTCAACTAAGACTCCATGAATAGGAATCTATTTTCATTGAGTATTTCTACCCCAGAATATAAAATTGTGTAAACATTTATTATACAAGTCTTCGTCGTTGGAGAGGAACTTGTAACTGGCAATGGGAATCACATGAATCAAAATGGCATCTTGAATGAATTCTCTTGCATCAGACTCTCCTTTAAGCAAATTAGCCCATTGGCTTTATTGTCGTTCAACGTATCTCAACTCAGTGTACTATCAATGAAAGTGTTATTTTTCAGAATTATTCATCTCGGCCAATTACATCCCCTTTGGCTATAATCAATCTGCTTCACAGCGCCGAAATGGACACTCTCTTAAACCTAATGCACCTTGTAAATTCTGGTTAGATGTTGTGACTTAAAATTATCTGGAATTGCGAAATTTACTTTGTTAGAAGGCTTGGAGAACTTATAAGAATGGGTGTTCTCGTCGCCATTATGAAGGTAAAATAGTTAGATAGTTATCTTGAATTTTAGGAGGTAAATACGAAGGTAGATAATGATGTTCAGAATTCGTAAATTGAGATCCTATAGTTACTTTAGCAGTGCATTATACATCACATAATTCTGCAATAAGCACACCTAGTCGTAAACTTTTCTGTTCAAAATAAATTTTACACCTTATGGATATTATTATGTAATTAGTTCCTGTATGTTATAAATGCAAATTTAAACCCCATATACCGGTTTGCAGGTATTTTTCTCCAGATCCCTAAATATACTATGGGGTGTTGGGTATTTTCTAGTATTGGCCAATCAAAAAATTCGAGAAATATGTGGGATATCTTGCGCTGCTGTATCTATTACATGCATTTCAGAATTGTGTTTGTTTGATTCGGTTCTCTCAGCTCTATCTAGTGCATAAGACTCATACCTTAGTATTCCGATATTCTTCTCCATAAAATCGAACTAAGGTGGTTTGCCACATACCATAACCAGAATTCACTGAAAAGCTTGGAACCCAATTCTGGTAAGGTTTTCGACATCAAGTAATAAATATTGCCAATCCACAATGAGATGCTACCAATACATCGGTTATTATTAGATGAATGCTACAAATCTGAAAAAAATTCAATCCGTAATATTAGGGTTCAGGGGCATCGGCCATGTACCTAGTTGTCCATAATACGAAGTTAAAAACTAGCTACCTCTATCCACATATGTGTTTGGATAATTCTAGCTTGTCTGTGGGACAGTAAAGTGGTTCTGGCAAACCATCAGACATTTCTAGCAAATCGTGTATAGATATGGCAAATTTCTCCGACAGATAGTATATATCACATAGAGAATAGTACTTCTTTTTTTTTTGAAGATCTCAGGATACTACTTTTCGCTTGCTATTCTTGATATTCGACAATTATTAATCTCAAAGTTCTCAAATAATGTCAGATTTGATGGCTAAAGGCAATATAGTTCACGCATATAGGACAGTATATGCCTCTGAATGTGCCCATGTACTTGCACTATAAATCAATTTTACAAGGTCTTCGATATTTGCAGACCATATTTGAAATTAGTGTTTCAGTTGCAAAATAAACCAATTTGCAAAGTAAGCTTAGGGTACAAGAGAATATGTCACCTCAACAACAGCGGCCATTTCTTCTCCAATCTGAGCAGAGTTTAACGAATTCAAAAAGGTTGAAGTATGGTAGGTCGATGCATAAAAGTCCAATTCGCTAGGATTATCTTCTGGAATAAATAATTATGACAGATCATTTAGCTGTTCATGCTCTTGCTCCTGTTGACTATCTTGATCATCAGTGCCATGGGTTAAATCGGATCTTTCCTCAAAGTTCTGTTCGTTTCCTACATCGGCATTAGTCTGTTGAGTCGGAGCAGATGCAACATTGCTTGTAGTTGTGCTGGAGGTACTTGGTATACACCAGTTTCTGTGACAGTGCCATGCTCTCATCTGGCATTCGCGAGAACAATATTTTGTTCTCTTGCATCTTCTGCATTTCAGAAACTCTCGTGGATATTTTTCCCATCTACCGCATTCCAAATTACCGCATTGTCTAACACCGCCTCTCAATTCGTTGCGTCTACATGAATTTCTCATGATGACACCAGACCAGTAGTACATGTCCGTTCCGGATAAGAATGTAAACTTTTCAACAATAGGAAACAAGTTAACCTTTTTATATTCAATGAGTGAGTCATCTTGATCTTCGTTACTTTCATCAATATCAAAGTGCTCGTAATCGTCATAATTCCATTTCTTGGTCAAGAAATCTTTTGTTTCATTTCTCTTTCTGATAATTGAATTTACTAAATTCTTACTCTCGATATCAATAAACTTGTTCATCTTCTCGTTGATTTGAAACAACGAAATTTCTCTTTCCAAATCGTCAACTATCGACTCGCTGTGAATTATGGAGTCATATAGCTTACTCAAATAGTCGGAGCTATTTATAACATCACTTGTCAAATGGTTAAAATCAGAATTATTTTCCAAGTTACTATTGGAGTTTGATAATCCAGCTCCACTTTTATCGGAATCGTTACGAAGCGAATCTTCTTCTTCCTCATCTTCTTCATCGTCAACTTCTTCACTTTCCTCTTCGTCCTCGATTTCAGCTGCCACAGTTAATCTAGATTCGTCGTGTTTATTGCACAACTCGAATTTGTCTTCTTCCAAGATGAAATTATCATCATGTATCGTGTTAATATCATTCAACATCTGAGGGGAATTTGATGCAGATGGCTCAAACCTCTCCAAATAAGTAGTCTTAGTCGTGCGAGATTTTGGAGTAATGGTAGGTCTCAACTTTATTGCCAAACTCTTTTTTAACTTTAACTTCATCTGCTTTTCTAAATACAACTTTAATTGCTTATCTCTTATACTCATGTCAATCACTAAATGGGTATTTTGGAGCACATCTTTTAAGTAAGGATACTTCGAGATGTATGCCAAGAGCTGCAAGGACCAGACAATATCATCATCACGCGGAATAACAACTCCAGTTTCCGTGAAATTTCTCACCGCTATTTTCGAGCTGATCAAGTTTTTGTTGGTTTCACAGTCTTGCAAGTACAAGTCTGACAAGAACTGCAAGTTGTTATCCATCTGGTAATCACAATCATCAAAGAACCTATCATCCAAAATTTCAGTATCTTTTTCATCTCTTAACTTTTTAATGATATTAACGATAATGAATCTTCTTCTAATGTCGTTATTGATGGTATTAGTCTTTGCGCTATTGAGAGACCTAGATAGTTGGCCAGGATTGTAGCTTGGAGCAAATGTATTCAATCTTATTAATTTAAACAACTGATCAACAGTTAAATTGTCGTAATCATCGCTGGTCAAACTATTTGTGTGGCTGGTGTTGAAATAAGAAGGATATGGATTATTGCTTGATATCAGAGTCGCCTCTATGGCCGCCGTAGCAAGATGAATCGGGATTTGCAAGTTGTTAACGTCAAATGCAGGTGAGTTTCTCATCTGACCGGGTGATGTATTCTGATTCTGCTCTAAGAACAAAGTCCGATGTGCAGCAGTTGTGGCTGTAGCTCTAGTAGCTAAGTCTGTATCAGTGTTGGATCTACCCATTATCCCTGTCAAATCTTCCTCTTGGGCTCCTATGAAAGCCTGTTGAGGTGGGTTTGGTCTTGGATTCTGCACGCCAAACGGTTGGTTCTGGTTGGCCATAGTATCTGTTGACGGCTGGAATTGAAGAGGAGATTGCGCCATCGAAGGCTGTTGCCCGTTGGTACCAGAACCTGCCTGTTGACCGTGGAATGGAGACTGTAGCATCAGCAGCTGTTGAGGCTGCTGTCTAGAGTTGGCATGGATGAATGTTCTTTCATGAAGCGAAAGATAATTGTCCAAAACCGTAGCAATTATAGGCAAAATTCCTGCCTTGACCACTTTCTGTCTGATTTTCTCGGTTCCTCTTGTGGCCACGAGAACAAGACACTGAAACGCAAGCGTCCATTTCCAGGCAGTCAAGAGCTTTCTCTCACTGTTGAAGATGTTGTCTACGACGTTAAACGTAGAGTTGTGGCACTCGTGCAAAATTTCAATCAACCTTTCTATTCCCCCGTCGATAGAAAGTGTTTCTCTAACTTTGGCCAGTGATGATACCAAGTAGGTTAAATAGTTCAACGAGTTAACCAACGGCTTGTCCGATGTAACGTCTAAAGCTCGGCGGTCGTACAAGCTGGTGGTTATAGTTACGGCCGCCTTGTTGGTCGAGGTAGACTTGTAATTTGAATCGCGCATCTTTTATAATGTGAACTGAACGAAAAGAAACAAAACTAAAGTCAATGAAGGTTAAAACGAATGGAAAAAAAACACTTAATGCAAACGATACTATTCGATATATATGAAACCGATGCGAAAGATGCAGGGCGGAAACGATGTTGAAGACAACTTGATTATGGTCAACCTGAGAGAATCACGTAGGAAGACACGTTTGTACTTGTAGTGAGGTCTTGATTTATCTTGCACTCGGCTCGGAGAATATCAATCGTGAATCTTTTATCTTAATCCACCAGCTTTTCTTCCTGGAGATGGCTTTGGCTAGTGGCCCTTGATTCGTGAGTCTTGACCGGGAAAAGACGTGCAATACCCTTATATGCGGAGACACTGGATATCCGGCGTCTGGAGTTTGGTTCCGAGTGTGAGTGTGAACTTGGATGAGCTATTTAGGAGGATAGAGGATTGATATTGAGATTACTAAAACGATAAAAAAATTGCCACTTGTGTGCGCGGCTCTTTGTGCAGGTATGAGGGTGCAAATGTAAGAGAAGATATACTGCATGTACAGGCTTAAGTTGGAAATATAATGATATCTTTGAGATTGTAATATAGTATTATTTATTAGTAGTTCCTATTCCACAACCCAAAATAATATATATCCCTTGTCCAGTCTATGTCTAATGTATATCTAATCTATATCTAGTCTATGTAATAAATAACATTCCGTGAAATAGTATAATAGGCTAATCACAGAATCGAAGTGATGTAAAGGGAATATCTAGGCAAATAACCTTGTTTCAACCTTAACCATTACCTTCATACATTGTTCCATGAACATCAATGTCAATATGGAATGAGGCCCAATACGGAAGAGCTGGGCCCAGAAACCCTTGTACAAAGCCGAGGGACCTTCTGTTCTGATAGTTTTTTGGAAACAGTCAATGGGACCCTTGTATAAGTTTCCCTTCTGGTTGTACACTCTTGTGAGAATAACGTCCCATGGATTCATGACGATGGCAACCCCAAGTCCAGCCATGGATGACGACATGAAGTGGAGTCCCAACGAGTGTTCCTCCGCGAGTTGGTTGTTCAATAGAAAGTTCTTGGTCAAGTTGTACACTGGGAGTTGGGCTGCTGAACCAGCACCAGTTCTGAGAATGGCAGCATCTACACCTCTATACAAACCCCGGACCCCTTCAGCACTGTAAATCTTGGACAACCCATCCCAAGCTCCTTTATAATAAGTCTGTTGGCCAATATGGTGGGCAGCCTCTGAGGTGGTGGATTTGGAGTATGATTGCATTCTTGTCTTAATCAAGAAGAATGGAGAGGCCAAAACTGCTCCAGCAGAACCAGACACGAACCCAGCAGCAACATTAATAAGTAAATTCTGGGGAATTTTCTCGCTTTCTGAAAAAGTGGAGGGTGATAAATATTTCGTAATCATATATCTACTAGGTTCGTAGAGTCCAATTCTGCACCCATTTAACCCTAATTGGTAGTAGTAACCACACAAAAGTCCCTGCTGCAACCCTCGGATGCCTTCGTTTCTGTAGATAATTCCAAAGGCCTGGAACGGGTTCTTGTACAAGATAACTGCATCCTTGGCACTTTTGGCTAGTTCTCCCTGGAGCTGCATTCTAGTCTTGATCAACTCGATGGGGTTGGTAAAAGTCACTGCTCCACAAGCAGCCAAACCTCCAGCTATGAAGCCCCCGAGAGTTGAGACTTTCTCGGAGTCATTTTTGTGAACAGGAACATGTATTACCTTAGTTTGCAACACTATCTCATCTTGTATCAGAGCCATTTTGGAGTTGTGCTATAGACAAATCACGCAGGAGAAGTTCATTGCCGTAGATCTTAAATTTTTCTAAAACAGCGGTTTAGGAGTTGGACCGGCCCGCGCACGTCGGAAATATATATCACGTGATATATCAAAATTTTTGCTAATCTGGCGGTATGGATCTTGTTGGTCTTGATTGTAATTGCAGCAAAGATCTTATTAAGTCTGATACTGTCTTCGTTTGCGGTTTGGATTTTAAGTAGCTGATCCGACCTTTACTGTTGCGGTATGGATATTGATTTCAACAATACTTTCTTTTGCTAAATTTTCGACTACGCACTGGGTTGTTCTCCGAAAATTCTCTAGCAAACCAGTCATATATGAGAAAGCATAAATTCAACTATAGTAGGAATTCGAATTTTTTAGTAGTCTCAATTGACTAGTTAATGATCATATTGATTCTGGCTATTAATTGATGCTAATAATGTGATACTTTGAATTTTTTTTTAAAGTTGAAACTTTTTTCGCAATAATCTTAGGAGTTGGCTTGAAGTAACGCATTATAGTAGCAGATTTTTCAAAATGAGAATGATATTGTAAATCCTGACGTGATTTATGAGTAGTAGGAATTGGATACACTTCTCTGACAGGATATATCAATACCCTAAGTGTTTTAACTTGTCTATTGCTCTTATATATTCAATAACTTATCACTCACATTCTTCACCCAGTAGTGGTATAGAAATGAGAAAGAATCTACAGCCATATCTGATATACTCTAAGTAACACAACCTATCTCACATGTGATATGAGCGGCCCTTGTATTTACCAAAACCTTTTCTACATAAAAGTCTTAAAATATGTAACTGTCATTTCCGTCAATTTTCTGTCAAACATAAAACCCATAAAACCATCTGGCCCATTGCTACTTACTAATAACTAGAATTCGCAGTCGCACTTTAAAAAAAGAATCTGAGTTGCAACTTTCTAGCATCAAATCTTGCCGTTCAGGATTTTTCAAATCTTTTCCAATTCATCTAGACTTCGTTTATTTTTACCCATATTAGGACCTAGCAGCCACAAACCGTTATGTTAGCCGCTCGTTCTAGATGCATAGCCAACGCATCAAGACGGAGCTTTGCTACAGCAACTTCTGCAGCAACTTCTGCCATTTTATCCAAATATCCCATTGGCCTCAACCTCTATGGGTTTGTCATAGACAATGTCCAACCCATTCCTGAGTTTTCGCTCGTGGCTGTCCATCTAAGGCATGAAAGAAGCGGAGCAGCACATCTCCACTTGGACTCACCTACAGACAATAATAACGTGTTTCTGATTGCATTCAAAACCAATCCTCCAGATGCTACTGGTGTACCTCATATCTTGGAACACACCACATTGTGTGGTTCGTATAAATACCCTGTAAGAGACCCCTTCTTCAAGATGACGAACAGGTCGCTTTCCAATTTCATGAACGCCATGACTGGTCACGATTTCACCTTCTATCCGTTTGCCACAACCAACGCGAAGGACTTTGACAACTTGATGGATGTCTATCTTTCATCAGTATTCGAACCGCTTTTGTCTTACAATGATTTCATCCAAGAAGGATGGAGGTTGGAAAATGAAGATATAAAAGACCCTGAGAGCAAGTTCGAATTGAAGGGGGTAGTATACAATGAGATGAAGGGCCAGAACTCCAACACGTCGTACTACTTCTACATCAAGTTCTTGGAATCCATATATCCCTCTTTAAACAATGCTGGTGGGGACCCTGCAAAAATACCTGATTTGCAATACGAAGACTTAGTCGATTTCCACCACAGAAATTACCATCCTTCCAATGCCAGAACTTTCACATATGGTAATTTGCCGTTGATGAACCATTTGAAGCGTTTGAGCGATTACTTCCAGACGTTTGGTGTCCGTCCTCAATCCAAGGATTTGAAATTGCCAATCTTCTCCCACATGTCTTCGGCATCATCAGTTGTCAAGGTCCCTGGTCCTGTGGATACCATGTCGTCCAAACCAGCTGAACAACAGTACAAGGCTTCGATCACGTGGAACTTAGGTAATGCTCTCGAAGAAGCCAACCAGTACGAGTTGTTCAAATGGAAAATCTTGAGTTCTCTTCTCTGTGACGGTCATAATGCCCCATTCTACCAAGAACTTATTGAAACTGAGTTTGGTGATGACTTTTCAGCAAATTCAGGAATAGATGCCACAACTGCCTTGATATCGTTCACTATTGGGTTGAACAACTTGACTGAAGAAAAAGTTGGCCAGTTGGAATCCAAAGTGTTGGATATCATTAGCAAAAAGGTGTTACCTGAATTCGAAAATCCGGAAAGTTCCTACAAAACTAGAATTGAAGCTATATTGCATCAGATAGAATTGAACTTGAAAAAACATAAACCAGATTTCGGTTTGAGCTTGTTGAATGTGATAGTTCCTACATGGGTGAATGGCTTAGACCCAATCAAATCGTTAAGAGTTGAACCGATTTTGAACCAGTTCAAGTCTGACTTTGAAAGCAAGGGTTTGCTTGTTTTCAAAGAACTCCTTGATAGTTCAATTTTGAATCCACAATGTGAAAAGTTCTCATTTGTCATGGAACCCCAGAAAGAATTCAACAAGAATCTATCCACAGTTGAAACGGAAAGAGTAAAGACGATGGTACAAAGTTTATCTGAAGAAGATAAAAGAATTTTAAACGAAAGAGGAAAAGAATTAGCTAGAAAACAGACAGAAGAACAGGACGGAGAAGTGTTGCCTACTTTGACAATTAAGGATATACCAGAGAAGGGAGACTTCCATCCACTTTTGTACTCACAAATTGGATCCAACACATTGCAAAAGAGAATTGTAGATACAAACGGTTTGGTGTACACTGCTGCTTTAAAGAACATCAAATATTTGCCGAAGGAGTACTATAAGTACCTTTCTTTGTTCAGTTCTTGTCTCACTAATTTAGCAGGGACTTCTAATACATCAGTTACAGATCTTGAAACTAGGATTAGCAGATTGACAGGTGGTATCTCCTTTAGCCACCGAACATCCACCAATCCCTATGATATCAGAGAAGTTGACTTGTACTTTCAGATGTCAGGAATGGCTCTAAAAGAAAACTCTGAACATATCTACAACTTGTGGCATGAGGTTCTTACTGATACCCGATTTGATTCCAATGACGAATTGGTCGTTGACAAGTTATTCACTTTGATCAAGAATATGAGCCAGAACCAGTTAAATATAATAGCGGACAGGGGTCACTCATATGCGAGCGGTTACTCCAATGCTAAGTTGACTCCAGGTAAGTATGTTGCTGATATTACCTCAGGAATTAGTCAAGTGGAATTTATAATGGAGTTAAATTCAAATATCGAAAAGAAGGGTAAGCAGTATCTTGCTGACGAGATTTTGCCAATTTTAAAGGAAATCCAGTTATTAATCATTGACAATGCCAAGAGCGAATTCAGGTATAGATTGGTAGGTGACAGGGACATTATTGCTGAGAATGAGAAGTTGGTGCAAAAATTTAACGACGAAATTTCACATTTCAGCAACACTTCCAGTCAAGGAAATGCGTCTGAATTGAAGAATTTGGTCAAAGCTTTCAATGCCAACAATTTGGGTATAAATGCAAACCAAAATACCTTGCTTAACTTACCTTTTCAAGTCAGCTACGCTTCTCTCGGGAAACTTGGTGCAGAGTATGCTTGCAAGGATGGAGCTAGTTTGCAGATATTGTCCCAGTTATACACTTTCAAGCATTTGCACTCTGTAATTAGAGAATCCAATGGAGCCTACGGTGGAGGCTTGCTTTATGATGGATTGGGTGGTACTTTGAACTTCTATTCCTACAGAGATCCTAATCCGTTGAAGTCGGTAGAATCCTTTGAGAAATCATTTGATTTTGGGCTTCTGGTAAACTGGGAGCCTAAGGACTTGCAAGAAGCCAAATTGAGAATATTCCAGAGCGTTGACGCTCCTACCAATATTGCTAGTCAGGGTTCTACTGAGTTTTACGAAGGAATTACAGACCTGATGCGGCAGGAAAGAAGAGAGAATTTCTTGACCGTGACCAACCAAGACTTGACGAACGTCATCCAGAAGTATTTGGTTGACCAGAAGGATAACCTGGTAACAGTTATCGGCGACAACACTACTTTGAATGTTGGAGAGGACTGGACTGTCCAAGAGTTGAATGTAAACTAAACCTGTAAATAGATAATAGACGTTATGTATATATTAATATAAACAGATACTTAGGATGATGCGTAAGTCGTTAAGACATAGACTGTCTGATATGTACAAGGAAGATTTGGGACGATTTGGGAAGGTCATTAATCGCAATAATTGAGCGTCATTAGTGAACTTGATGAAAGACTTGTATATGGAGTAATAAAATTCCCATTTCAAAGAAGTACACTTCAATGAGTTCGATGAATAGTTGAAAAAACCTTCTGTGAATTAACGGTGACTTCTGGAGTAATCCTTGGGAGGTCTTTCAGCGACCCTTCTCTTCTTATCCTCGGTGAACAAGCAGTGTCTTTTTGCTCTTGGATCGTACAAAATGAGGTTCATTCTTGGAGTCGATCTTGGGATATTGAACCATTTCTCGTACCCAGTCTTGGCAGCTGAGATGAGCTTGACCATAGTATGGGTAGTTTTAGCTCTAGCCATTTTGTTGCTTTGTTGTAGAGAATATATGATTCTAATGGCGCTACTCTAAGCTAAGTTAGAGGTGCACAAGTAAAACTAGAGTTGAAATTTTTCAGCAATAGGTAGACTGCCCGATTGGGAAAGAATGTGCATAATGTACTAATATTAAGAAAATTATCACATGACTAGTGTTTATGTCTCATGTCGCACGACATAGTACGCGTGAAAAATCTTCAACTGGACACGCTAACAAAAATAGCAACTTCTGTGAGGAGATCAGAGCGATTCGAATTCGACGACATATTTGTTTTTATCAATTTGAAAGGGATTGTTTCTTTCAGGTCTAGAGAACAAAATTTGCCAATAACTAGATTGGCTTGGGTTGCAGAGCTTTTTCCTCACCGGTTGTAATTGTCACCATTGTTGAAATTCAGTTTCTTGTTTTGGTTCTCACGTCTTACCATCTCGTAAATACTTATTCGAGATTTTTCGAATCAGCAACTGAACTTATTCCGTTGATAACTTCATAGAACTGTTGATTCTCCTTCATTGTGTTTGTCATACTCTATTGGAATACATTTAACATCCATATCACACTAGATTCGATAACATGAACTATTTTTCCTATTTGTTCATTCTTGTCAACTTCCTCATAGCTTCGACTTCGGCCTTGTTCATGGACTTGCCAGCGCTTCCAAACCCGGAACGTGTGTGTGTGCGTGACTTCGTGCAAGAAGAGCAATTAGTTGTGGTGAACATCAAGACTGACGGTAGAGTTGGAGATGGACAGAGATTAGAATTGCAAATTGTCGATTCCATTGGTAACAAGCACAGAAATAAGCAAGATGTTGCCGGCACTTACAGAGTTGCTTTCACCAGTCACCACAATGCTGCCTTCGATGTATGCTTCACCAACCACGTAGACAAATCATACAAGGGCCATAACGGTAAGTTCTCTCGTGAAATCGAGTTGGAAATCGAGTCTGGCGCTGCAGCCAGAGACTGGAACGCCATCCAGGCCACTGAAAAATTGAAGCCTATCGAACTTGAATTACGTAAAGTGCAAGAAATGACAGAAGAAATCGCCACCGAGTTGCAATACTTGAAGAGAAGAGAAGAAAGAATGAGAGACACCAACGAATCTACCAACTCCAGAGTGAAATGGTTTTCCATCCTTGTTATCCTCTCGTTGGTAGGCTTGGGAGGCTGGCAAATTCAATACTTGAGACACTACTTCAAGGTTAAGCATATCATTTAATCGGAGCTTGCAGCCATTGGCTTGAAAATGTCGAATGTATGCCTTTCTGCAAACTGTATCATAGATCCATGTCCGTATTGTTTTATCACTTAACAAACGATAGGAAGAATGTGAAGATAAGCTCATTCCTCTTGATGTGTTCTCCTTTATTATTATTCCTACCTTTACAATATACATACAACATCTAAAATATTTATAATACAACATCTATAGCGTACCGCCAAATCTATTGTAATGAATATCGACGAAATATGCACTGGGTTTAGGCTTATTCAACTCGGCAGTTAATACGGGGTCTCCACTTTCTAGAGATTGACGAATGAACTTCTGGTATAATGCAGAACGCAACTCATCAGCAGCTTGACATCGTGTAAGAAACGTCTCTTTGATGTTGTGAGAAATAAGTTCCAGCTCTTGCAAATGTTCAAAGTGGATATCCAAGAGCCATTCTAGGAGATAGTTGACTTTCATCCACAACTGAGTGAATTCCCCAAAACTGCGATCCGTTTCAGATTCTACCAAAGCCAAGTATATTCTCTCATCATTAACGACTTCCAAGAACTCTTCGACAATCATGAGCCACCAGGAATCATCATCGTTCTTATCCTCCCACACTTTTCTTTGTATAAGGAATCTATCTGGCTTCGATATTGTTGTCAATTCCAACAACATCGTATTGGCTAATTGACCCAACATCAAATTCTGGTATTCTCTTGGGATCTGATGAGAATCATCACCCAGAGCCCTGAAAAATTCTATAAGATATCTGAAGTCGACGTCAACGAATTTTCGACTCAATTCTTGCAATAAAATGTTGGGATTGAGATAGGGATCCTCTTCCACATCAGGTCCTTCCAGAAAGAACAAGGACCAGTAGAATGTCAAACAGATTATTCTGAATCGAATTCTCATCGAGTCGTAATTGTCAGAATACGCGTAAAATCCCTCTGTGAATGGAGTATTGAAAGTTTCCTTTTTATTGTCATGTCTGATGAGATCCTTTTCTCTTTCATAACAAGAAACAGGAAGCTCTTGGCTCTTGATCCCCAACCCATTGAACACAAACTCCACAATTCTGTCCCACCAGTCGCTTTGTGATTTGCCAAGTTGGGTCATTAGCAGCAGCAAGAGTATAGAAGGTGACTCTTCTAGAACTTGGAGAACTATATGTTTCCTAGTGCTAGAAAAGAAGGCCCTCAAAGGATCCTGTCCTCCTAATAGTTCACCAACGGATCCACATTTTAAGCAGTCGATAAAATTGATCTCTAACAATCCCACAATAACCTCCAATAGATCTCGATATGTAATGTAAATGGAATGGTAGGTTGTAGACGAAGAATCGTGCAACAGTATTTGACATTTTGAAGACCGGTCAGCACAGAAAAACGCCCAGTTCATAAGCTTCCACAAATTGAAATGGGAGTTGATCCGAGGATTAAGTTTCTTACTGAGGATATCTTCATCAAATACTTTTAGATTGTGCCATTGGTCAGAAAGAGGAGTAGAAGCTCTCAATGTTGCTCTTGCCCCAGGAGATCTTTTCTTTTTGTAGGTCTTGGCTCCATTATCGTCAAAACTCAGGAACAACGCGCCAGCATTGTTCACACCTGAGGTTTGATCATCGTTAAATACAGTGTCCATGAACCTATTAGTCGGAGAAATATTGTAGCTTTGAAACCTGTTAATTTCTTTTTCTATTTCTGTTGTACTTGAAGATAGTTTCAATTCTTCTTCCTTTTCCGAATCGCTAACTTCGCTATCATCATTCTTTTCTATAGTATTAGGCACTGTAGAAGTTTGCGTCGTTTTTATCGTTCTTGGGGATACTTGGAAGAAACAATCAATTGTCTGCTGCTTTACAGGCGATTGGGGATATTTTTGATTATGTCTCTTGATAGCAATTGGCGACGTGAGACTAGGCTTCCGTTTATGAGAAACAGTCTCTCGAACCAAAAAGTCCTTCAACACCGTAGATAATCGATCGTAAAGTATAGACGCCAAGGGCAATTGGGCAAAGGAGGGATTTGAACCTGTCGTTTGTTGCGATTGCACAACAATGCGGAGGTACCTGTTCAATAACAATACACTACGATCTCGCAAAGGCGTTTTATGTATACGCTGAGAGTATTCTTCGTAAAATACTCTGACTTGCTGGTTGGTAGTTACTATGCCATCGATCATTGTCGATGTATGGGTAGAGCTACTGGCTGTACATCTAGAAGCCAAAGTAAAGAGGATTCTCAAGATGTTTACGGACGGAATTCTCAAGTTATAGCAAAAGGACTCCAAACCATCATCAGATTCTAACATGAATGACAGTTCCAAGTGGCTTAAGAGATCATCGAGCTGTTTTATGTTGTTGATGTTAATGGTGGAATCTTCAAGTTGCTTGAATTCAGGTATAAATCGATCGATATATTCAGTCTGACTATCTACAAACTTTTGGAGAGGAAAAAGCACATGAGGTCGCTGTCGTTCAGCAGTCACCATTAGGATATTTGTCAGAAAGGAATCGTTGTGGTAAATGAAAGCAATAGTTGGAGATTTTGAATTGTATAATTTGCAAAGTTCGCAACTTTTACATTGGGTGCGAATTCTCAAGTATGAAGTTCTTCACTACAATAGTTTTTATTATATGAATCTTAGCTATTGTCCGTATTTTATGGTCAGCGCCTTATGAACTGTCCGTAGTCTTAGATACGAATAATTTTGGAAATAACTTAACGTTGACCGCGAAGATATTTGATTAAAGAGAACTTTATCTCTACAATTATTTCTACAGCCGTTGCTCGAACTCTATCGGACGAATTTCTCAAAGATTGTCATTATATTTGTGACCATTAGTTAGTCATGTATCATTCATCATATTCGCCCAAGTTCCCTAGAATCTCGGCAAAATCTTTGATCGTTATACAGGTGCCATTCTTAGGCTTATCAAAGTCGAAGTTCAAGAGCTCACCCTTAGAGCTTGTCGCACAACAACTTAACATATCGATCAATAGAGAATCACTAAGGGAGTAGCCAGCGCTACTGTCCTGATCAAGATTGAGTTCTGTCTTAACCTGTTTGAGATCTGGCAACGTCAATTTGTAGTTTATAACCTCGGAGTCAGTCAACGTTCTACTTGTTGCTGAAGCTACGAACAACCTGAAACTATCAACGATGTGCTTGCAGTTATCTCTGAACTTGACCAATCTTGCGACATTTCGGATCAACTTGTCGATATCCACGATATCAATAATATCCTCTAGACTTTTCACCGTTCCTGTGACACAATAGGCATGGATCAAATTGATAGTGGTATACTGTTTGGCGTTAGTAGAATCAAACTTCAACTGTGGCTTGCTTCGCATAAACGTGTAGTAGTAAGAAATACATCGGTTGATCTCTTCCACAAAGCAGTTCGGTATTCTAAGCAGCACAAACAACTCTGGGAGGTCACTGAGGTATAGATCCTCCCTTTTCTCCGTTAATTTTGTGTATATTTCCAAGATCTCATCTTCAATTTCCAGAGGTACCTTTTCATAGTGTTCTGACTTGCTGAATAATGACAGCTTCTTAGAACTTCGTCTGGCCATTCTTGGAACCTTAGTCCTGGATGCACATGAGCAGTTGGGATTGAACCACTGCCGTACTTATGCTTAACTAAAACTTTCCAAGTTATGGTGCAAAATTGTTTTTGCTTAGTAAGTCTGCATTAAATTGACTTGCACTTTCGGGGATATCGATGCGCGACTACTCTGATTACTTATTCGTAAATAGAGTGAACAAGCATATATTTCTGATATTCTTGAAGAATTTAAGTGAATCTTCTTCTCTATAGCATAGATAAGGTATAGTTGTCACAAGAACAATTATTAAATTCGAAAATTTCAATTTTGAGATTTACGCTTATAACCATAAATTTGTACCATGGACCAACCTGCTGTGAAAACGTCGCTCATAGATATCACTAACAAATTGAAAGATCCTCCATGTCGCATTGTTCTAAAGTGTGAGTACGAGCAACCTTCTGGTTCGTTCAAGTTGAGAGGAATGGGCTATTTGGTTGCTTTGTCTATCGACAAGGCTAGAAAAGAAAAGAAGGAAGGTATCCATGTTTTCTCGTCCTCTGGCGGTAATGCTGGGTTGGCTGCTGCTTTTGCTAGCAAGTATTTCAATGTCCCGTGTACCGTTGTGCTTCCTAATTCATCAAAAGCTGTGGTCCACGAAAAGCTAAAGAACCTTGGTGCGTCGGTTGTTATCCACGGAAACCACTGGGGTGAAGCTGACGACTACTTGAGAACGACAGTGATTCCAAGTATAGACAAATCAGTATCTCCTGTCTATTGTCATCCTTTTGACAACCCATTGTTGTGGGACGGCCACGCTGCTTTCATCGACGAAATCATAACTGAAAACCAATTGACTGCTGACGAGTTAAAGAAGGTCAGAGCTGTAGTGTGTAGTGTTGGTGGTGGTGGCTTGTACAATGGAGTTGTCACTGGATTGGAAAGAAATCCCCAGTTGAAGAATGTTCCTGTCATCTCCATAGAAACACACCAGGCTCCAACTTTCCAAGTTTCGCTTGATGCTGGAGAGTTAACTCATCTCAAGACCGTCAATACCATTTCCACTTCATTGGGTTCTCCATACATCTCTCAAGCGTCGTTGGACAATTACAAGTCACATCTCACTTTCCACGAAGTCATTGACGATGTGGAAGCTGCAAGAGGAGTGGTTGATTTCTATGATGTAGCCCAAACTTTCACAGAACCAGCCTGTGGAGCTTCGTTGAGCGTGGCCTTTGATAGAACCGACCTCTTGTTGAAGAACTTAGACAACTTGGCAAAAGACGATATTGTTATTATTATAGCCTGTGGTGGCTCAGGGACCAATTCAGAGACATTGGCTGAATACAGAAAGTTGTCTGAAAAGAAATAGAAGATATATAGATTTAAGTAGAGATTGAAATGCTCCTATCGAATTAGGGGTCATAGACATAAATGAAATAGAGATACAAATGCAATAGAAAACTAACTTAATTTTAGTTGAATGTGCAACGAATGTAGACAACTGTGCGAATGTAAGAATCTGGAAGCTGAATATACAACTTCAACAAGAGATTTCCACTCTATCGGTTTGAATAAAATACAAGAGGATTTTTATTTTTCTCTATGGTTGCAAACTCTCTTTCCCAATTCAAACACGTGATCACAATGTACCTCCCGATTAGGCAATTGTACATAAAGAGAATCTGAATCTGAAAGCTGGAGAATGCTAATTTAGACTAAAATCATTCCTCTTTCAATAGCACGTTGAGTTTGGAACGAGAATTGGCAAATTACTTATACAAATATATTTAGCAGACATCTGCTCTACTCCAAGATAATCACGCTAAGCAATTTTCGGCAATAAAGACATTAACTTCACATCTTCATATCTTGCCTTCTCATATCACATGGGTTATATTTTATCTCACATAAGAGTAATTCAATTTCAGTCACTTTAATTTAAATTATAACAATTTCGCCATTTACTTTTCGTTTATATCTTTCTAAATGACTCGTAATCCTAACGCCTCCAGCAGTTGGATACCACTGTGGGCCTCTAATAATAGTTCGACAGCAACAGTGAACGAGCCACATGCTGTAGAGTCGAAGCCAGCTCCAGCGTTAGTGGCCAACCCCGCTTCCGTTACGTTGACTCTGACAACAGCTAATGCGGATGCTTTGACTATCTCCACTAGCGTCATTAGCAGTACAAATGCAATTACTGGAAAAGAAACCAAGTTGGAAAAGCTTCAAATGTCGCTTGCTCCTCCAGCTTCTGGATCAAAAGTCAAGAGAGCCATTTCTCCAACAAGGCCACGGTCGGTAAAGAAGAAAGCATCCACATCGTCACTTGCCACTATGACTTCAGGCAGCTGGTTGAACTGGGGATCTAGGGCCGCTAGAGATGCACAGCTGTCGACTTCACCTAAAAGAGCCCGATTAGATGAACGAGAAGACGAGGAAATCGACGAAAATGGTGACGAGACGAACGAAAACGATATCATAGACGAAGATGACTATGTTCCAGACGACAATGGAGATGTAATTGACGATCACATTTCCCAGGATAAGAAACGGTCAACATCATGGAACTTCTGGAACAACAGCAGCAGCACTGGAGAAGGTAATGGAGCTAACCACAGTAACACTACTCTGAAGAAAGATAAAGAGAAGGAGAAAGATAGAGAGTTCCATCATATGTCTAACACTATTGTCAACTCCATACCGACGATACCGACAAGAAAAGAACTTCAGCAAAATATAGGCTCCAATGGCTCCAGAGGTGCATCCACGGAACCCGTAGGTGATTCTGTAGAGACAACACAAGATCCTACTCCAGAAGTAGATGATGCTGTTTTATATAAACCTCATGATAAGACAGCCGATTTCCAGCAGATAAACACCCACAAAAACGAAAATCTCAAGGAAAACGTAATTGTACCTGATTGGAATCTGTGCCTACCCCATCAAACGTATTCTTCGTCTGGAGGGATCGGTTCTTCCATTTTTGGGAGTTCCACCACAGCCAACGAGAGTTCCCAAAAGGGTGACTTACGAAGTTGGAGACTGTACTTGAATACTTTATCTACCCGTTTGGGATTTTCAGCTCTGGACATAGTTGAGAACGAGGGCCAAACAAATGAATTGCGGCCTGCAAAACGTGAGTTGGCGGAGAAGGAATTCAGTTTACTCTACGAGAGATCATACAAGCTTTACGGCAGATCATTAGCCAAATTGCCGGCTCATAAAAGATCTTGTTTGCCCAACTATAACAAGTCCTACACGAAACATGATACCCATGAAGACTACCGTTTCAGCCAACTTACTCAGATTGAAGAAGATGCCGAAGATCCGAACTCAATTTCCATTTCCAACGATCCCTTAGGAAATCTTTTAATCAACCACGGCCCTAAGAAAAGACAGCAAGGAATTCTCAAGATCAATCCTTCAGATATAGTGAACCAGAAATCCGGTCCCCTCCACAGGATCAGTAAGATCTTGATCATCGGTGTCCATGGATTCTTTCCAACCAAGATGATAAGACCAATTATTGGTGCTCCCAAAGGTACCTCGTTGAAGTTTGCCAACGAGGCTGAAAAGGCAGTAATCAGATACTGCATCGAAAACAATCTAATCAATGATACGGAATCCAAAGTCAGTATCCAAAAAATTGCTTTGGAAAAAGAAGGTAAAATTTTCGATAGAGTTGACTTCTTTACTGAAATTGTTAAGAAGTGGCAGAAGGAGTTGAACGAAGCAGATTTTATTTTTGTAGCTTCTCACTCACAAGGGTGTGTAGTTTCTATTATATTATTGGCCAGGTTGATTAAAATGGGTATTCTCAAGGACCCCATCAAGAAGCGGATTGGTATTTTGGGAATGGCAGGTATCAACAATGGACCTTTCTATGGTGCTGACAAGTCCTTGTTCATGAAAGCGTATTCAACAATTGAACACGAATCGTTGATTGAATTGTTCGAATTGACAAAGTTTGACAGCCAGCAATCGATGGTGTATAAGGAATCGATGCAGATAATTATCAATGCAAATGTGAAGATATGTTTTATTGGTTCTATTAACGATCAGTTGGTACCTCTCTATTCGGCTGTGGCGTCGCATGTTTTCCATCCCAATATCTATAGAGCGTGCTACATTGACCATTCTTCGCAAACCCCCTTATTCGTTCAGAAGTTGGTATCGTTATGCTGTCAGTTGCAGAATCTCGGATATTTCGACAATAACGTTATCAAAGAGCTCAGCACTTCATTAGCAGGCCCAATGAGAGCTGGAGGACACTCCAAGATTTACAATGATGGAAAAGTTTACGACTTGGGTATCAAATTTGTGTTGGACACAGACGATCTTGTGATTCCTCCCACTGCTGCTATTGCGAGCACATCACCAATTATTGTCACCACTGCCACCTCAGCAAATCCAACTGCGGTCTATGAGTCTTTTGGTGATCTGGGAGAAGCTGTCAATATTCCGCCAACCAACCAGGTATACATAAAGGAATATAACATTGGCAAGGTTGGAACGAATCCGTTTATTCTTCCGTGGTGTTTGCGCGGATTGTTATTCAACATTGAGAAGAACTGGCCCAACAACAACAAGCTCCTTACCGTTGAGCATGGCAAGGACTTTGGCAAGAGTGGCTATGATGAAATCAACGAATTGTATCTACTGTTTGAGGACTGGAAGCCGGAATCAAAGGTGCTCAAGGAATTGAAGTTCCGTTTGAACGGACTCCGTGCCAGTAAGTTATAGACAGAGAAAGATATGTACTACATTATTGATATTAGACCGTAATGATTATGTAGAAATGGCGATTCTAAAGGCACCAAAATGCACACAAAAACTAACAAATTTATTATAGTAAATTGGATGGACTACTGTAAGACATGTACGTGGTTCAGTGAAGTGACAGTCGCTCACTCACCAGATTATTCTGAAGCTGTTACTTTGTAATTATAATCATCCTGAGACATTGGGTTAGACTGCGTTAGACGTTGCACAACTAGTGCCATCAAGCATAGAGGAGAAGATGCGAAGAATCCGAAGATTGTGTTAAGAACAAGAACCAGCAAGTGTATTGGTTCATTCCACCAGAAAACCAATTGCTAGAAGCTGCCGTTGCCACTATCGCTTCGGAAACCAACATTCTACGCGTCTCGTCCAAGTTGATGCTTACGAACACGGACCGAATATGAAATTCTCAAGCCTTGAATCTCGCTAATTTCTGTTTCCGTCAGATCTATGGGCATGTAGACTTGGAGACAAAAATAAAACAGTCCAGAGGGCCAGCAGCAGTCACTTTACTTGCTTCAGTTTTCCGACCGCCTACATCAGCTAGCCTAATCTTACTTGCTTCTACAACTTTTTTTTTATATTGCTCTCACGCACTATTCGCTGGTATCACCACTCTTCTCTTTGAGCAGATCTCCTTATCACCTCCTGTACAGTTAGTACGCGTCAATAAGCAATTCCCGCACTTTTCTGGCATCTTTTTTTCAGTCGCTTCTGTAGATCTTATATTTGGAAATCTCACTTTTGGTTTTCATCCTATTCTGGTAACCTTTGTCAGCTTCGTTTCTTCCTTGCAAATCAGTTCATTGTCGGTCAACTGTGTGGTGGTCTGAGCAGCAGCCGTTACCTCTTCAACCGAATCCACTCCCGTGGTCCCACTTGTCATCCATAGATTGTTACCATTTGTTTACTATTTGATTCAGTTTTTTTCTGTGTTTTTTCAATTTTGTTAGCCAGAAATCGTGCCTTCGATCTCATATTTTCACAACATTCCACCTATAAAATTCATAAATCACCGTGGCATCCACTAATAGCCTATAATGTTCTCGCCCGAGCAAGAGGCCCAGACGCCCGATACCTCTGACCATTCCACAGACGAGTTTAAGGTCAGCTTTCCAAAGCACAAGCTGAGCGAGCCCAAGCCATTGTCGACCGCACAGCTTGCAGAAGATCTTCCCCAGCTCCTAAAGAAAGACATCTCGTTGTCGCAATTGCTAAACCAACTTTCCAATAATAACAATGTCAGCAATAATAATAACAATCACAGCAATCTCATCCCTTCAGTAGTAGCCTTTATCTTGGATCACAAAATGGATATCGATAACTTGCGCTACCAGGCGTGGAAACGTAAGCTCGCTGTATATCTATATCTCTACGAGTCCAGATTAAAGGCCGTAGCTATCGATGCCTTGCAATCTGTTAGTGGAGTCAAGGACTCGGGGGAGACTTTCACGCGAGTGCAAACAGCAGTGAAGACTCTCATTACTTCTAATGTATGGACGCAGGAAGAGATCGAGCATTTCCATACGTGCATAGTTCACAATGCTACTCGGACTGGGATGGGCCAACTTATCGAGCAAAAGAGCATAGCTGAGCTCAACAATGCGGTAACACAGCTTATGTCACGTTTCTACTGGACGAAGGGCGAGATGACCTTTCTTGAAAACAACTTGAGAGCTGGCGTAGCAGAACTTTGTCACGAGATTCCACTTAGAGCCAAACACGGCATTGTTCAGATGGTTTGGAAGGTTAAAAAGAGCCATAAGGAAGCCCTGGCCAAAAAAGCCATACCCAACCCCTCCACCAAGAAGTCCGTTAGGGACTTAGAAGTCACTGTAGCTGAAAAAATGATTGTAAATTTGACTGACTCTTCTATGGAGGACACGACAGAAGATGACAATTTAGCATATTGTATTCAACACGATTTGTCCAGAGAAACACTTGAAGATCTTTTTCCCGACTGGTCGTTATCCGAAATACTAGACAGAATCGCATTCCAGACCGGTCCATTGGATTCCATACCTCTTACCACTGGTGAAAAACAGATTATCAAAGACTCCATAAAGAAACAAAAATCATTGGAATCTGTACAGTTCAACTTCCCGTGCCGTTCCAAAGACTACCTAGTAGAAAAATTTAAGGAATTTGAATTTGTCTCTTCGCGCAAGACCAAGTTCAAGTCGTTATCCGAGAGATTGCTTTACGAGGCAAAATGGGTTCTTTACTCCAGTGGAGAAACTTTTGCAACTACTAGACGGTCCCGCAAGCGGGCCCTTGAAGAGTCCTTCGAAACCATGGAAAAGGAGGCCTTAGTGTCGATATACACCAAACCTGCTCCTAAGCAGGAAATGACTCCCGAAGAGTTGGAAGAAAGAGAACGTCGCAGAGAAGCCTTGAAGGAACTGAGAAGACTCGCGAATGAAAGAAGAGCTCTTCTCAGAAAACAAAAGAAGGAAGACTTTAAGAGACGCAAGGAGGCTGGTTTAATCAAAGCAAAACCAAAATCCGACATTACCCATTCGATTAAAGATCTCTTGGCTGGATCCGAGCACTTTCAATCTGTTGTTGGCGATAAGAAGAAAGTAGAAGAGGGACAAAAAAGAAAACGTATACAAGCAGTCCACTACCGTCCTGAAATCGAACCCAAGAAGCCTAAACTAAAGGTCAGACATAGACAAGCCGAAAAAAGCAAAATCAAACTAGCCTTAAAATTGAAAAAACAACAAGAGCACAACAAGAGAAAACCAAAAAAAGAGCCAAAGAAAAAAACGAGGACTGTCGAAGAAGAGTCTTTGGCTACACCTGAGACGGAGGAATCCGTTAAAGAAGAGATCGATGAAGAGGAAGAGGAAGAGGAAGAAGAAGACACCTATAGTCCATTCGACCCTGTTGATCTCAATTCAGATTCGTTTGTGCCTCTTCATGGAAGGCAATTCTACGTAGAAGAAATCTACATAGATAAGCCCCATGTCCCTCAGTTGAAGTTTGTTGAAGTTACAGAAGAGTCTGAAAATCTGCTCATTAGCAGTTCTACTTTGACCGAAACAAAAAGAATTATGACCACGAACGACGATGACATAGTTTACGAGGACTGCTTGGCAGCAGATATCATCCGTTCTCACATCAAGAACTACCGTGATTTGCCTATATCTTTCCCGCCTTTGCTTGACCCTTCCAGCGTGGAAAGGAAGATATATCCAACGAATAAGGTCAGAATCAGATTCTTATTGTATCCTCAACATTGTGAACTGTTTATTCTTGCAGCTCCTAAAACCAACGAATTAGATCCTGTCTATGAGATTATCAAATTATTCATGATCCACTACGCCTTGTTCTTTTCTCATTCATCCGAGATTAGAAGAATCATCACCGAAGAGTATTGTCAGAAAATTGAGCATTCTATCGAAGAAAATGACTTTTCAGATTTCATGTTTGTGATTGATAAATGGAACTCTTTAATGCTTAAATTATCTCCCAATGAAGAGGCAGTCCGATCTATCGTCCAGAGTGGAAAAGAGGACATAAATGCGGGTCTTAGATCGTACCTTACCGAACAAGAAATTCGAGTACCAACTAGTGAAGACTTGAAGTTGCAGTCTTTTCTTGAAGCTGTCATTCTTGAAGATCTTAGTCCTACATTTCAACTAATCAAAGAAGAACCGACTGATGTCGAGAAACAGGAATTTGTTCCAAAACATCTTGGAGACGTCGAAGCCCCAAAGAATGTTAGTGACGAATTGAAGGATATGAAACCTGATGATTACAATATGATATTCTTCACTAGGCTCAAAGAGAAGACCGAAATTTCGAGATTTGCAACTCAACAAATTCTTTTGCGGATTTATTCGAGAATCGTTTCGACAGATTCACGAAAGTTAAGATCATACAAGGCATTCACAGCAGAAGTATATGGGGAACTTTTACCATCTTTTACCAGTGAAGTACTCGAAAAGGTTAATTTGCTTCCAAACCAGAAGTTCTATGACTTAGGCTCTGGTGTCGGAAATACAACATTTCAAGCAGCATTAGAATTTGGTGCTTCTATGAGCGGAGGATGTGAGCTTATGGAACACGCTTCAAAGTTAACTAAACTACAAGAGGGGTTATTGCAAAAGCATATGGCTGTGCTTGGTTTGAAGAAGTTAAATTTCAACTTTGCTTTGCTGCAAAGTTTTGTTGATAACGATCCCGTAAGAGATGCCGCACTGGACTGCGAAGTGCTCATCATTAACAACTACCTCTTTGACGGTAATTTGAATGCAGAAGTCGGGAGACTATTATGTGGCCTCAAGCCAGGAACCAAGATCATCAGTTTGAGAAACTTTATCAGTCCTAGATACAGAGCAACTGGGGATACTATTTTTGATTTCTTCAAAGTTGAAAAGCACGAAATGAGTGATTTCTTGTCAGTCAGTTGGACGGCAAATAAGGTTCCTTACTATATTTCCACTGTCCAGGATAGAATCTTACCAGAATACTTAGGGAAAGATGAATCTCCTGAAAGTGATAGATCCACACCTACACTCAAATCAGAAAATGGTAGTTCCGAAAACCTCGCTGATAGCCTAACCCCTTTCACCGCAACACCTGAACCTGATATGTTCAAAGACCTATCTTGTGTATTAGGAGATGAAGACGACATTCTTCTCCGCTAAATTTGCTAGCTAAAATTGTATTATTAATTCTTGTATATTACAAGACTTCTGTAAAGGAGCCATCAGTTAGAGTATTATTAGTCTATATCAACCAAAAATATTGTACAATGTTTAAATTTTTTTTTTCTTGGGTTGTGAATCTGTGGTCGATGATTTCATGTCAGAGATTCCTCTCTTTGCAACTCCACCATTCGAAGCTCCACCATTCACAGTTGGTTCAACTGACCCTAGTCTGGAACTAGCATTGGAACTAACTTGTTTGCCTGGTTTCCTTTTATTATGAAGAGGACCGTCCAGTTCTCTGGATATGGCTAGAAGTAAGGTGTTAATTCTTCTACCAATTTCTTGTGGAGTTCGCGAGAGAATGTACCAATCAAATCTGAACAAGTCACAAGCCGCTATCTCTTCTTTTATCTTCTCAAGTAAATTGTCGCTGAAAAGACCATACTTGTGGACGCAGCATAAAAGGAATCTGTCTTCAGCCTTTGAGTATACTCTCTTTGAGTTGTTAGGTGGATACTGTATTCTTAATTCTTCGATTGGGTCTTCTAATAATTCCATTTTGGCTGCAAGTAGCTTTTGCTGGTTTACCAACTTTGCTATCTTTCTCTCACTTGATTCAATTTGAGAGATGTATTTATCATAACTTTCAATTTGCTGGTATGAAGACCAGAATTTCTTCAGATAACTTTCCACTTCTTCCACAGACTTGTTTCCCAATGCCTTGCTGATCTTTGCATAGGAGTTTCTGCCATATTTCGCAGATGCATGAATGAAATTTGTAAAATCTCTTCTGGTCCAGGAATGGAAACTTTCTTCAAGCAATTTGTTCTTCAATTCATTCTCTTCTTCAGTTAATGCTTCTGCTTCATCAATTTTCTTTTGTTCTCTCTCTCGCTTTTCTTCCCTAGAAAGTTCCCCTTTATATTCATCAGCTAAGAACTCTTCATCACTATCGCCAAAATCCTCTGCAGAATATGTGAATCCTGTTAGTTTCTTATAGGCCAACTGCTCCCTTTCTAGCAATTCAGCCAAGCCCTCTGGGAAGAAGTGATGATCGTGTTGTATATAATTTTTTGGTGCTCTCGGCTTTACTTGGGCAGCTTTTGATGCACTCTTGACAGATGGAGGAGCTTTAAGAACGTCCTTATAATAATTATCCACAGAATAAGTTTGCTCTTTTCTTTCTCTCTTCGAAGGGTTGATCCACGAGAAGCCAAGGCCTCCAGCATTGTCCTTCTTTGCAAAATTTTGACCATTCCATTCGTAAGCTGAAGAATCAGAAGTGAAATTCTGAAGATCGTCAAGGCCTAATTTGTCGAATTTGGCGTTGAGACTGGCAGTCTTCTCAGCACCTTTCTTCAAAATGAGTTCAATATCGTCGTCAAGCATTGATGATTGTCCCTTTTGGGATTCGAACACCTTCTTTGCACCATGCTGGATCATCCCAATCAAATCATCCTTAGAGTTTCCAATAGTATTGTTAGCATTCATTTGTCTTCCTTGTTGGATGACCAATTGATCCAACCTTAACTTTTGTGCTGCTCTATCCAAAACCTTCTCTTCGATGGCATTTTCAGTGACAAATCGATAAACCTTCACCTGTTTTTTTTGTCCAATTCTATGGGCTCTATCCATTGCCTGCAAGTCAGCTTGAGGATTCCAATCTGAATCATATAAGATGACGATATCAGCACTTGTCAAGTTGATACCTAACCCGCCAGCTCTTGTTGTTAACAAGAAGATGAATTTGTCTGATTCTGGTTCATTATATTGATCGATAGCTTCAATCCTGTCTTCATGAGAAGTGGAGCCGTCAATCCTACAATATGAATAATCCCTCAAATAGCAGTAGTCTTCCAATATATCCAATAATCTGGACATTTGCGAAAAGATTAATACCCTGGATCCTTCGTTTTTGAATTTTCGAAGCATCTTGTCTAGAATAACCATCTTACCAGAGTTGAAAACCAAATGCTCATCATTAGTATATGGAGGTCCAGGTTCGGCTCCATCAAACAAGTAAGGATGGTTGCAGCACTTTCTCAATTGCATTACAATATTTAGTAACCTCGTCTTACCTTCCCTTTTGCCAACAACACCATTGACAGCATCGATATCCTTTTCCAACAACTTCTTATACCACTGGATTTGCATCTCAGTCATTCCAATATATACGTTTGTTTCGATTTTTGGTAACAAGGATGTTTCTACATCAGCTTTAACTCTCCTCAAGAGGAAAGGACTCAACAACTGGTGCAACTGCTGAACAACCTTATCCTGATTCTTTTGTCTTGTATCCTCATCTACGTCTTCACCACCTTGGTTTTCGAACCATTCGTCAAACACTTCAGAATCTCCGAACACATCTGGCAAGAGGAAATTCAAAAGAGCCCAAAGTTCATGTAAATTGTTTTGTAAAGGTGTACCAGTGATCAATAATCTGTTCTTGGAATAAAATACTCTGATGATCTGCGAAAGGGAACTGTCTTCATTCTTGATTCTGTGTGCTTCATCGACGACAATATACTCCCATCTGAACTTCTTCAAATGTGACTTCTCTCTGATAACCATTTCGAAGGACGTAATAAGGACATCAAAATCAGCAGTCAATAGCTTGTTCTGGATAATCTCTTGACGGGCATCTTTTGTACCTTGAAGAACTACGACATTGACATCTGGTGTCCATTTGGCAAACTCTCTTCTCCAGTTATCTAAGGTTGACTTTGGAACTATGACAATGAATGGACCATCGATCTTCTTAATATATCTGAGATAACCAAGGAATGAAATCGTTTGCAAGGTCTTTCCTAGACCCATTTCGTCTGCAAGAATACCACTTAATCTGTTTTCAAACAATGAAATCAACCAATTCAAACCTTGTACTTGATATTCACGAAGCTTTCCTTCCTTAACGAAAGGTGGAGATTCTGTTATCACAGTAGTCTGATGGTCTTCATCATCTTGGTGCTCTTCGTCTTGCAACAACTCAGCATCTTCTTCTTTTTCAGTTTTACGTCTTCTTCTGTTGATTTTGGCATTCTTCTTGGGCAACTGGAAATCCATCTTGGAGTCCACCTCCCTTATTCTCTTCTTGAACCGAGCATCTTTAGAAGCATTCAAGTCTATGAAATAACGGAAAAGAGGTGTCAATCCAAGCAAATGCTTGAATCTCTTGGTTGAATCGTCCACGTCATTTTCTTTGGCGATCTTGGGGTCTGTGTCTAGCACGAATCGTCTTCTTCTTTCTTCGTAGGTTTCGTCATTGAGCTGAGAAATGGAACTGTTGCGAGGAGTAGATTTCGGAATTATATTATTCTTCAGTCGAGAAGGTTCTATTTTGTCCGCCTCAACGTCAACGTCATCACCTTCATCATTTTCGTTTTCTACAACTTCCTCTTTATCATCATCATCATCATCATCTTCTTCTTCTTCTTCTTCTTCTTCTTCTTCTTCTTCTTCTGCTTCTTCTTCTGCTTCTTCTTCTTCTGCATCCTCTGTTTTGCCGTTTACTTCTGCGTCGTGTTCTTCTTCACTCTCTTCAGTCTCCTCTGTGTCTTCCTCTTCACTACCACTGAGTTTACGGATTGCTCTAGAGTTCCGAGTTCTGGATTCCTTTACTGGAGTTTTTCCACTAGATCTGGTGGTTCGTTTAGATATCTGCATTTCTTCTTCGCCTTCGTTGTATTCCTCGTCATATTCATTGTCGCTGACATAAGTATTCACCATGGCTGCTTTTGTGGTGGTACGAGCAGATCTTCTCAGTGCTCTTTGGCTCACAGCAGTGGCTATTGCTGCCTGTTTTTCTTTCTGGCGGGCACTTCTTCTATTCATGGTAGGCAATTGGGACTAAGTCAATTGATATTGATGAAAATGAAAATACAAATGCAGATTGTGATCGAGTATTGGTAATAGAAAACAGTGAACAGATATTAAATATAATTAGCGATTAAAAACAAAGAACAACGGTCGAAGCAATGGATCAAGACAATCAATCAATTAACCCGATTTTAATACTTGAGGATATCAACATGTAATTTCCAGGACACCTTGAAAGTATAAGGAAATACGACTTTTCTAATGGTTTCAGCCAGTGTTTTCTAGCTAGACTAGCAAAAGAAGGAGCTCGAAGGTTTACGGATTTTTTGAATTTCCACTTCCCACTAGCTTTTCCTGTTTATACGAAATCAGGTTTTTTCGCGATAAATGGAGGAGACAAAAAGAAATTTTCTGCGAGCGAGATAAACCGAAAAGTTGCACAGAACAAGTCACAGGAAAATTTCATCAATACCGAAAGACCTGCGGAAACTAAAAGCGAAATTAGAAATTCATTTCCATCCGAAAAACGAAGTTTGCTACAGTAAATGTTAACCTCTGGATAAGGGAAAATTAAAATTAGTTTTTGGCAACTAAAATTCAGAATCTACAGAGCCTGTGCGGGTGCGAAATGCTTAATACAGAATTTGACAGCCAGAAAATATCACCGTGGAAAAAATGCATTGCATTTGGCTGCGACTTTCTCACTAATTCGAAATTTTGCGGCAACTTACTATTTCACTTATTTTCTATTTTACATCAGCCACAATACATACATGTTTATACTCGTTATAAAACTACGTTTCCATCCATGATACCCCAATCGATAAGCTCTTGGTTTTGCTTTGCTAGAAACTCGTTGCACCGGCGAAACACACGCAGAGTAAAGAACCCTCTACTAGCACTAAGTGGTGAGGGATGTACAGTTTTAATAACCTCGAATTGACTACCTTCGCCTGTTGATTGTGCACGGAGAAGATGAGAAAACTTGTCTACGCGTTTCTGAGCCGGTGAGCCCCAGGCCATTATAACAAAACCTTGCTTCTGGTGTTGGTGGAAAGCTATGGCAGTTTCTATAACCTTTTCAGTAAATGTCTCCCATCCTCTATTGGCATGGCTATTAGCCTTGTGACATTCAACAGTGAGAACATTATTGAGTAGAAGAACTCCTCGCCGGGCCCATTTCGTGAGGTTACCTCCTCCTGGCCTTCCTTGTTTGCTCAATTCCTTGTAGTCAGGAATTTGGAAGTTGTCGTAGTCTATTGCCAATGTCTTGTAGATGTTGAGCAACGAGGGTGGAGGACGGGTAGGTTCTAGAACCGAAAATGCTAATCCATGGGCCTGGTTGTAGTTGTGGTACGGATCTTGGCCAATCACAAGACACTTGATGTTGGGCAACGGAGTATAATGAGACCACGAATAGATCTGGTTCTGCGGAGGAAAAACCGTCGCCTTTTGTGCCAATAAAAACTTCTTCAAACTAATGAAATACGGCTTCGTCAATTCTTTATGAAGTGCTGCTAGCCATGAGATGTGCAATTGACTGATTTCAAGGGCAAGAAGCTGTTTATGCTCTTCCGATAAAGTGCCGAGCCACTGATCTTTGTCGAAGCCGAAATGTTTTGTTACAGATGAAAAATCCTCTATCTCTTCAACTTTGTTTGTAGCATCTTGGATGTTCTCCAGAGTGTCACATTTTGCTTGTACTTCTTTTGGAACTGTTTCCATTTCTTGTACTGGAATTATCTCTGGATTTACAATAGGTGTAGTTTTCAATTCAGCTTTTGTGTTCTTTGTAGCCTTTGAAGAAACACTTCTCTTCTGCTTTTTGGCAGAGTCACCGTTGTTCTTAAAGAAGTCGGTGATGAGATTGCGTTTGGGCCCTTCAAGCATGTTGCGAGAATCGGCCGTCATCTTGCTGGAGTATAAAGAATAGTTTCTGAAGTAAGTACATTTCAAAGACGCGTTTATACTGAAAAATCCATTACGGCCTGCGTATTTAACAACAGGCCCTATTCTATATATAGAGACCATAACGACAACTGCTTAAGCATATAGCGAGCATGGGACTTAAATAGACAAGTTGGCAGCCGGTGTTGATGTGCCGAAGCGAAGAGCTATAAAAACGTCTTCCTTTTCTACCCTTCTGTTCTCTGAATCTGGGTGGAGTACGACCATTGAATTATCCATTCGGGGACTGTAGTTAGACATCTTTAGCAATAGCTTATTGGGAATGATGTAAAATATATATTATTTGCATGATTTATATCACTTTAATTATGCGGAGATGACTACAAATACATGAAATGTATCTAATATTCTATCATAAAGATGCTATTTTGTTTTTCAAGTAGACTAGAATAGCTTGGTGAGACTGTATGGATAGTCATGATCTTTTCTAATCACTATGCTGGTCAAACAGCTGTAAAGGTAGTAGATTATGACATTGGTGACTATGATCAAGGCATGCTTGACGTCGTCCAGATGTATTATGCTCTTGGAATTGACTTTGTACGAGCCAATGTACATCAACACCAAAAAAGCAAAGCCTAGAGCCAAATAGTTGACTGCAACCAATACTACTTCTATACCAAACTGATAGTGGGTTCCACCACTGATGAAGATAAGACCTTTTTCGTTACGGGCCACGAATGGGACCCCTTTCAGGATGCTAAATTGATACCCACAAACAAATAACAAGATCATAGCCACAGAGAGCATTGTAACTACATGTTTCTTTGGAAGCTGGGTGATTAGTTTAGGACCCTTCCTCTTGACGAGGGTGATTATCACCAACGTAGCTATAAATGTCGTGGCAAATGTGTTTAGGGGACTTTTTTGTTTAATAGCTACACTTCTGTTCAAATTTTCGCTTAAAAATCTTGCGAACTCCCTTACCTGCTCCTCAAAAGGAGCCTCAGGGACTTTATAGATATAATGAGGATCTTCGAGCAACGAGAAGTCTAACCCCTTTTCAGTGGAATGCTCCTTGTAGATATTTGGTGGGAACAACCAAATATGGGGAATGTTTGTTATTTGCAAAGCGTCGAAGATTTTAATGTTTTCTCTATCGATAATGTCAACATTAATAAACACCAAATTGGAATTTGTTCTATATTCAGCGAACCAAGAGTCAGATACACGAGAAATGATCTTCTGGACCTCCACACACACATCGCATTGATGCTTAGTATCAGTGGAAGTAAGCAACATCAATGTGAAGTAGTCCCTTGGCCCCGAAAGTGACGACAAGTCGGACTGGACAATCGGTATGATGTTGTGTTCATAGTCTGACGATTGAAGAAGAAGTTGTTGGAGTTGGAGTGAACTTCCGCATACAAATGTTATAAAAGCGGTCAAAGCTACCGCGATGCATGTGAAACTCCCGTACATTGAAGGCGATGCTGAGGCTGTGCCAATGGCAGAATCAGTGTTTAATAAAAAGAATTGTATTTGAGTAAATGCAATGGGAACTGAAAAATTGTGGAGGAGAATGGAACGAAGCGCGAAGTGATAGTGAGAGTTTTTAGTGTTGAATTTAGCGAGAGAATAGTGAATTGTAAGGAGAATTTCTGAAGTCGCACAAATTTTGTGAAGATTACTGGAAAATCAGAGAACTAACTTCAGGGCAAGAATTATACCATCGATGCTCTAGGCTCTGTTATTAGTTGATTAGCCAAAGCCAACACAATAAAACAAGACTTTCTCTCTCTATATTTCACTCTCTACATTTGTTCTCCAATATTAAATACTTAAATTCTATGGTCTCTATAAACTATTCTCGTTCCGCACGAAATCTTCTTCTTCATCTTTGTTAATTATCCAAAACCCAATTGTCACTATTGCGGCACCAAAAATGTACCAGATATTAACCGTGAAACCTTTCAACAACCAGTCACCCACCATCGCAAGTGGGATGGTCATAGACAAACCTACAGTTACTGTCAATGGACTTGTCAAAAGAACGGCTTTACACCAGCAGAAATCACTGATGAATGTAACAAGGGCATTGATGAACAAGATCCATGCAATGATCCTCGTGGGAGGCAACTCAAACGTCTCGTATCCAGTATAATGAAGAATGATGAGTATTGGCCACAAGGAAACAAGACAAAAGACACCGACAAACCCAAAGAAAAGATGGGTGTTAAGCTCTCTTTCTTTACGTGAGTTTTTAATAGTTATTCTTTGTTTCAAGAGAACCGTATAGATTCCGTAGATCAATGCGCCTGATAATGCCAAAGCATTCCCGTAGAAGATCATAAGCGTCGATTTGTCATTGCTGTTAGGATTATCGGCCGACGAGTCTATTTTGGTTACTATTATCACTCCGGTGAAACTGAGCAAGATGCCTACAATTTTGTTCTGGTTGATTTTTTCTATCGATTGCAAGTAGCCAATGAGTAACGTGAAAAACGACGATGTCGATGACAAAATCGTCTGGGACGCTACGGACGTGTATGAAAGCGAGCTGTTGGTTACCAAGTTGGCTGAAAACCAAAGAATGATGAACTGGAGCGAAAGCTTAACTGTTTCGTATGTATTGATGGCTTCATCCTCTAACTTGTCCGAACCAGATTCCAGAACATGCAATCTCTCACTGGCAATTTCTTGTTGAGAATGCAAACCTTGAAGATCATCATTCGAACCATAGCCACTGACAGAAGATTCATCGTCTGAGGCTCTCAATCTGGTGTACGATTGTTGGTAATCGCTCTTGAGATTTTCAAAGAACTGCTTGATTGTCAAGTTCTCAAGCTTTAAATACGGAATAATGTAGAAACAAAAGCAGCCAGTATTGATGTATGTGATGAAGAAAGGCTTTCTATAGCTATCATCCTCGACCAATGAGTTGACTAAAAAACTCGATAGCACCCAAAATACCACTACTGCCGAAAGGTTAATGAGACCAAGAATCCATTTCTGACGCGATACAAGCTTCTTGTCTGTGATGAAAAACGCCTGGACATATCGAGCTATACTTGTTCTGGTATCCGACATTGGGCTATTATGACTGTGAGAATTGATATAAATATGTTATTTGTGGAAATACAAAACTGAAAAGTTGTAAACTTGAAGTGTAGTCTGAAAAAATCAAATCCGAAATTTATCTTTATCAAAAAATCCGATAGAAGATGCCATGCAAAAAAGTACAATAGTGCTAGCACGAAATATTCTTAAAATCTTTACAGGTCTCTCTTTACACTTAGCCTTGTGTGCCAGAATCCGGGAAACAACTAGTGACTTCGAAATTAATAAAGTTACCTGATAAATAATCGATCTACGAGCTTAAACAAGAAATGTGTGGCGCTTTTTGACAGAGACGGGCCGTTTACTGAACGGGCTCAGAGATTTTTTTGACTCTCACGATTGATGTCGTTATCTCATGCGTCATTAGCTTACGTCAGTATGTGACATCGATTTGACATACACAACCACAGGCAATGGTCTACGTAGACTCTATACAGATAGGCCAGCAAGTAGTGTCAGGTTAGATACTTCTACTTCTTCTCCTGTTGTCAATTGTTTTTGCCGGTGAAATTGCTATGTTCGAGTAAATGCATATTAATGCAAAATGTCGCATTTTGAAAAACTGTGTCTTATCGACCACCATATACGGAATCAGTGAACTAGTATGTGAATATAACAAAATAGCTATATTAACCCAGCAAAAGCATAGTCGTATGTCTGTAGATAAGCTCTAGTAGGAATAACTGCAATCATATCGTACCTAAATTAGGAGGAGTTTGCACAAAAACGACATGCTTAACTATGATGCGCGTCTTCTCCATTTATCTGGAGCTTATATTAAATGTAAAGCTGTTCTTTCTTTACAGAAATAGTCTCAATTTACATAGCCAGGACATTGGTTTATTGAAGATGCCTCCTAAAATGTAAGTTCGTGATCTATTTAAGTGCTGGGCAGTAGAAACCTCGCAATTGTTTAACTGCCACGAGAAGATGGTCTTCACATTCTATATTTCACTACTCCGCAAGTTTTCTATGAGAAAGTGATTCCTCTCCGTGAAATGCATTGTATTCTTGCTCTCAGTTTTCCTCTTCTCTGTACATACTAACAGGTTTCAAGTAAGACTGAGGTAACCAAAGCTGTTAAGGAAACAGTCAAAAAAACGGTCAGAGCCAAAAAGGTTAAGAAGGTCGAGTTCAAGTATGAAAGACTGACTACGAGCAAATTCAAATTTGGAGCTCATGTCGGTGCATCTGGGGGAGTTTCAAATTCCGTCATCAATGCCAGAAATATTGGTGCTAACAGTTTTGCCTTGTTTTTGAAGTCTCCTAGGAAATGGGTGAGCCCCCCAATCTCTGCTGAAGAAATCGACAAATTCAAGCTGTTGTGCGAAGAACACGGATATGATCCCAGAACCGACGTTTTACCTCATGGATCCTATTTCATTAACTTAGCTAATCCAGACCCTGAAAAGGAAGAAAAAGCGTTTGACGGATTTCTTGACGACTTGCACAGATGCGAACAATTGAACATTGGATTATATAACTTTCATCCAGGCTCGAGTTTAGACGGTGATCATAGGGAAGCTCTTGAGAGATTGGCCAAAAATATTAACAGGGCTATTAAAGAAACAAGCTTTGTCAAAATCGTCATAGAAAATATGGCTGGCCATGGTAACTTGATCGGATCTAATTTGCAAGATATCAGAGACGTCATTGACATCGTGGAGGACAAGCTGAGAGTAGGAGTGTGCGTCGATACTTGCCACACATTTGCTGCTGGGTACGATATTTCGACCGAGGAGAAGTTTGAGGCGTTCTGGAAGGAATTTGACAACATTGTCGGTGCCGAGTTTTTGAGTGCTATCCATTTGAATGACTCTAAAGCTCCTTTGGGTGCTAACAGAGATTTACACCAATTCTTGGGACAAGGATTTTTGGGCTTGGAAGCATTCAGGGTCGTTGCTAACTCGCCCAGATTACGCAATATTCCCATAATCTTGGAAACCCCCGTAGGTAACGACGATAGCTACTATGGAGAAGAGATTAAACTCTTAGAACTGTTAGAAGATAAAGCCATTGACGACACTGAGTTTATAGAGAAGAAAGAAAAGCTCTCAAAGGTGGGAGCAAAAGAGAGATCAGAGCATGAGAAGAAGTTCGAAACCAAGAAGGCTAAGACATCCAAGAAGTCAGCCGGCGAAGATATCGCTTCATTGGTTACAAAGAGACCCAAAAGGAAGTAGATAAGACAACAATATGTATCAGAAACGATGAATAGTATAACGAGTCTAAATAGTTAGGAATGTTAGTTTTGTAAAAGTTTCACTTTCTAGGGTTTAAATGGATGCATAAGAAGGAGAAAGGAATATCCGGCTTGCGACTATGGAACCATACATGCCTTGGCAGGCTATCTCTTTAATGAAGCTAATCTACTAAATTGTCTCATATTTAGTTCAATTGGAGTTCATTTTTCGTATAAATAGTCAAGCTACTACCTATCAATCAATACTATTGGTTACCTTTCTACTCATTGATCTCTTCAATATGTAAATCTAAAATGAGGCCGCGACCTAAAAATTCACGATTCTATTTCAATTAAAATTGGCGTTGACGCCCTTTCCATCATGACTCCAAGAAGAACATAAAAATTCTACTTTACTCTTCGTTACTTCCAGTAAACTTCATAGAATTGCACTTCTGTAGCCATCTTCATAACCTACAATAATTTAGCAAATACCAACGTCTAACATCTTCACTAGTTTTCAATTTTCGTTTCACGCACGACCACATAGTGTAGGCTTGATGATCTTCGAGTTCAGAAACAATTTCCACAACCTGTATCAATTCCTCCTTTCCCAATTGCAACATCGATATTTAAGCATGTTTGGAGGCTCATCTTCAGGTTTTGGAGGTTTTGGCTCCACAACGGCTAACTCAGGTTCGCCATTTGGTACTTCGGCAGCCAATAACAACACAGCTACGCAACTGTCACCTTTTGGATCTTCCACGGCTGGAGGAGGAGGCATATTTGGAGCTGGTACTGGCTCTATAGGCGGAGCTGGTGCGGGAGGTGCTGGCAATGGTTCTGCATTCGGGACTAGTGGATCTGGAGCTTTTGGCACGGCCTCTACTGCCAACAATGCCGGAACCTCAGCTTTTGGTTCCAATGCTGGTAATACAGGAGGAGGCCTTTTTGGCACGTCAAATACAGCTGGATCACCGTTTGGGGGTTCTGGAGCTACTTCCACATTCGGGACCGGTTCTGGAACAAATGCAACTTCATTTGGTGCTTCTAATGCGGCTGCAGGTGGTATATTCGGCGGTGCTAACAAATCGGGTTTTGGAGCTTCTACGGGAGCGTTTGGTTCTGGTGGCACTTCTCCATTTGGAGCTACATCGGGTGCTGGCTTTGGCGGAGTAGGAGGTACTGTAGATTCGAACACTAACAACGGAACAGCCGTAAAGCCGTTTGCGCCTGTAAGCGAAAAGGACAATACTGGAACTTTGAACGTTTTCCAGAATATCTGTGCTATGCCTGAGTACAAAAACTTTTCGTTTGAAGAGTTGAGATTGAAAGATTACGAACAGAACAGGCGTTATGGTTCTCAGAATGCTTCTGGTGCTGCTGGTTCTACGACTGGTGGATTCAGCTTTGGAGCTTCCACCAACGCCCCTTCCTCTACTTCTGCATTTGGCTCTGGTGGGCAAACTGGATTCGGAGCGCAATCTAACACTGGCCTGGCTTTCGGGTCTTCTGGTGCATTTGGAGCAGGTCAGCCATCAAGTTCTCCATTTGCAGCACAATCCAATACTACGAACACCTTTGGCCAGCAACAGCAGAGCTCGCCTTTTGGAGGAGCTGGTGGTGGTGGTTCTGGATTTGGTACTTCTAATGCAGGTAGTGTTTTTGGAAGTTCCAACACTGCATTTGGTGCTAATAAGCCGGCTACAGGGTTTGGGACCACTGGATCTTCCTTTGGAAATACTGGAACTGGTGGTGGTCTCTTTGGTTCTAACAACCCCAATTCTAATACTAATGCATCTCCTTTTGGAGGTGCTAGCAATACGGCTGGTGGCTTTGGCCAGGCCAGCAACTCCCCATTTGGCCAAAGCAATACAGCAAACACCTTTGGCCAAAGCAACACTGGCAATTCACCATTTGGAACTCAGAACAATGCAGGTGGAGGCTTATTTGGAGGAGCTCGGAATAACCTAACAAACAGTAATGCTTTTGGAGCCTCCAACACGAACACGGGTTTTGGAGCCTCTTCTACCGGTGGAGGCTTGTTTGGTGGAGCTCAGAATACGACCAGTACCTTTGGTGCCAATAAGCCTGCTACAGGAGGATTGTTTGGAGGGGCTGGTCAGAGTAATACTCAAACAGGAGGATTATTTGGACAAAATAACCAACTGCAAAATACTTCTGGTGGATTATTTGGTCAAAATAGCCAACAACAACAACAACCTTCAGGAGGCTTATTTGGAGCAAAACCTGCTGGAAATACAGGAGGTTTATTTGGTAGTAATCAGACTTCTAACACGGGTACTGGTGGAGGTTTGTTTGGTAGTAATACAAGCCAATCTGGAGCTGGTGGTTTATTTGGAGCCAAAACTAATACAACTGGTGGTGGTTTATTTGGAGCATCACAGCCTGCCTCGAGTGGAAGTACAGCCTTTGGTCAAGGAACTACCAATACACAGCAATCAGGTGGGTTGTTTGGGAATAAATCGACCGGAGCTACTGGTGGTGGCTTGTTTGGTGGAAGCAATACTGCCAGCACTGCAGCTGGTGCTAGTGGTGGATTGTTTGGAGGTAGTTCTACCAATCAAAGTGGAGGTCTTTTTGGAGCAACCAACAATGCTGGTGGATTAGGGACAAATACGCAACAATCTGGTGGGTTATTTGGTGCCAAACCAGGTAATTCAGGAACAGCTGGAGGTTTGTTTGGCGGTGGAATTTCGGGAACAAACACTCTTGGAAGTTCGACTCTTGGAAGCAACCTGTTGCAGAATAACGCCCAGCAATCGCAACAGCCATTGGTCAACATAAACTCTCAAAATCCATATGGAAACAATCCTATGTTCCAGAGTATCACCGGTAGTCAACAAACTAATGCTGTTGGTCCATCGATCACACCAGTGAAGACTGTCAACAAGAAACCCGTAACATTGGGAAATCCTCACAGAGTTGCTCCAATATTCAAGGTAAGTGCAATGCCAAAGAAGAAGTCTACGTCTCTGAACGAGAAGGCTTTTGTGACGAAGAAGCCCGACGGTGTATTCACGGCCAGCACAGATGCGGCTATCATATCATCGGATATTTTTGCACCAAAAGACAATTTCAAGAAGCTTGTCTTGGACAAGTCCCAGGAAAGGAGTACCAAGTTGCTTCCAAGTACTGAGTCCCAGAATGGTCCTACGAAACAAGTTACTTTCCAATTGGAGAAATCCAGCACTTCCGCCGCTACTGAAGCTATTGAAAATGGCCAGGACAAAACCGAGCCCAAACATAAAAAGAACGAAGTTGAATCAGAAAAGTTCGTTCCTCCAATCACTTCCTCTACACCAGAACATACACTTACAGAAGAAATTGACGACAACGGCTACTGGACATCGCCCCCATTGTCACAATTGAAGAGCAAATCGTTGTCAGAGTTACGTTCTATCAAGGGGTTCAAGATTGGACGCAAGCACTACGGACAAGTCGAATTCTTGGATCCGGTCGACTTGTCGAGCATCATCAACTTGGATGACATTGCCGGTAATGTGATTATCTTTGGATCCAAGTCGTGTCTCGCTTATCCAGACGACAACAAACCCAAGAAGGGAGAAGGGTTGAACTTGCCGGCCCGTATCACTTTGGAAGGATGCTATCCTTTGAACAAGGCCGACAAGATGCCAATTCTTGATCCTAAGAGCGAGATCGTAAAATTGCATATTGAGAATTTGAAGAAGTTGCCATACATGAATTTCGAGTCATACGACGCAGCCACCGGCAACTGGACATTTACAGTAGAGTCGATGGATGCTTGAGTCTTTGAAAGGATTCTATTTATAGAGTACATAGGAACTGCGGTTCATAATTTACAGAGATGTCAAAAGTTAGTTGAGCAATGGGTAGTCAATCATTCTAATATACTAGAGTTGTGAAGATAGAAGTGGTGGGACAAGGTATTCTACAAAATTGTGTGCATTGCGATGCAAATCAGTTTCAATCTAAGACTAGCATTGTTGATTACAATTGACACATTATTGAGATGATCTTTGATTTGTGCCATAATTGAAGTTAGTGAAAAATATCTCAGAAGTCTTGCGTGCCTTAAATGTGTACGAGTTGAGTCCAGCACAATAATGGAAGATGAAAGCGTGTGTTACTGTGTAAGTGCCGCCTTACAAAATTGCATGAATGTGTAGCGTTGCTCTAAACACACTACTTAGAATACATAGAAAGCCCAAGAATACATGAAACGCTCTTTAAATGAAGAAGACGCTCTTTATACACTTTTCGCTGTTAAGAAGGTGTAGAATTATCAACAGAAAAAGCTTTAGAACACCATACAAAATCCAGATAGACTCAGTTCATATTTTATCGATAAAAATTAACTCTTTGTTAAAAAAATACACTCCCAAAATCCTTCTCTCGCGTCCCAATCAGGCAATACATAAACGAGGGGCGGCAGGATCAGATGCGCCATTATAAGCCCACTTGGAAGAAGTCGGAACAACACTCGCTGAAGAGTTCGAAAGCTATAGCCAGGTCGTATGGAATGTGTGGACGTGGCCCGACCGCCACAAGCCCAAACAGGAAATCTGTCTTTACTTTTATATTCTGTTGGGAGACGATTTCATATGGCTGATTTTTTTTTTCGTCTATAATTGTATTTACTCTTTTTGAGCCTCTGATTCCCAAAGTTAAAAAAGAATATATTCTTATCTTTTCCTGATCTTTTCTTTCTGGCCCTGGTATTGTCTGCTTCCAATAGCCAATTGTTACCCCGTCTGATTCACCTCGATTGAATCGTACAGCTTCTGTTACATTAGTCAGTTCGCTGTTGTCATCGCCTCGGTCCCTATACCCTTATCAGTAACTGTCTCCTGCAGACTGCCACCCCTATAGAACCACACTAGTCGTTTCACTCTCTGGTTCATCTCTTGATACGATCAATACTTATAAATACTAGATATAGTACCACTCTTGACTCTCCTACTTTTCTTTTGTTGAAATGTCAAAGGCTTATGTCACCCTTCTAACCAACGAGTCATACCTTCCTGGAGCCCTCACCTTGGCCCAGAAGTTGAAGAACGAGTTGAAGACCAAACACAAGTTAGTCATCTTGATCGATTCGACGGCCTTGTCTACTGAGTCAATCGACTTGATCAATCAAGTCTACGATGTCGCCATTGCCATCGACGACGACCTCATCAGCGCTCCTCTTGACAAGCTTGTTCAACGTTTGGGAAGATCAGAGTTGTCCATAACTTTCACCAAAGTCTTGTTGTGGAACTTGACCGATTATGACACCTTAATTTACTTGGACAGTGACACCTTGCCTTTGGCTGATCTTGACCACTTATTCGAACAATATAAAGATTTGACGGTCGAGCAAGTCGCTGCTTCTCCAGATGCTGGCTGGCCCGACATCTTCAACTCTGGAGTGTTGGTGTTGAAACCTGATGCTGATGTTTTCTCCAAATTGTTGGAGTTTACTACCGTAGATAACAATACGTTTGACGGAGCCGACCAGGGTTTGTTGAACGAGTTTTTCAATGTCGCTTCTGCAGGTAAGAATTGGGTCCGTTTGCCTTACGTCTACAACGTCACTCCCAACTACTCGGGTGCTTATCAGTACTTGCCAGCGTTGCACCGCTTCTTCAGCTCAATCAAGTTGTTACATTACATTGGCCAAACTAAGCCTTGGCATGCAGAAGACATCTTGGGTACGGACTTTGACAACTTGCATCACTACTGGTGGGGCGACTTCAATAAGTTTTATGCTAAGGACGCAACGCTCAAGGCTAAGTTGTTGAGCATTCCAAAAGGAGAAGCTTACAACTTGAAATTTGCCAAATACCTGAACCAATGGGATGCTGATAAAGATGCAGGTGCCAAATTCCACATTGCTTTGGAAAAAGATACCCCAGCCCAGCCTCCTCTCTTTCCCTGGGAACATAAGGAAGAAAGGACTCCTACAAGAGTTTTCGAATCTCATGCTCCAGCTGTCGAGGAATCTTCTGGTCTTTCTAAGAGCAAAGTCGAAGATGACTTGAGAGAAAGCATAGAAACCTTATCTAACGTCAATGTATCCAAGGATGAAGGAGTCAAGAGCCCCCCATTGCTGCAGAGCTACGGCTTTGGGAAACAATCCAAAGGCTTCAACCCAGACAAGTCTTTAGCAGAGGTTGCGAAGCTTCCTCTCAAGTTCTTGTCCAAAAACAAGAACAAGGGAGAAGAGAAGTAATTTTCATTCCACAACTCATTTCCATATGTTTACAGCTATGAAACTGTTGTGCTTTACACAATAAAGTTGATTCTTTAGAACTCTTTGTTCATTTTCAATTCTGAATTCCCTATCCTTAATTTATTTAACCTCATAGTGACCATCGAGTCAGCTATACATGTGTTTTAGTTTCTAATAGAATTAGATGAGAATGTACTTTATAATATGCAAATAATTGTTGATCGTAGTTGCAAAATTGCTAAACATTTTTAGGCAAAGTTGCGAAAATAAGCAAATACAAAAAATACATCAAAACTATAACTAAGGAGCTTATGTTAGCTTCTTTTTACAAAAATTTGATGGGACAAGTAGACTCCATTAGAAAAGAAGCTACATATCCAAAGAAAGTATACATTATAGTATCATGAAAGCAATTGCAAAAAATACTGCCGGTCCCAGGAATCGAACTTGGGTTTCTTCGGCCACAACGAAGTGTACTAACCACTATACTAGACCGGCTAAATCTGAGCGTTTCTTGGTTTTGAGTTTTGACACCGATACATTTAGTTTTCTATGCAGGTTCAAGAGTTAGTAGAAAATTTGAACAATTCTGGTTCTGCATAAATTCGTGATATTTTGGGGATAATAAGTTCATTAAAATTTCAGCTAGGGTAGAATAATAATAGTAATCTGCAATGTTTCTTGGTACCATTGAAACTCAATCAAGAATTTAGTTGATTAAGTTTTTTTTTCCCTCTGATTAGTAACCTTTGTATCTAGTATTTACTTTATTAAAACTCTACTATGGTGATAAAGTTGTCGGAAATTTGGTGTATCAGGAGAGTTTAGTTCGTGAGATTGGCCCAATACAAGCCTTGTCCCACAAGGCACTCAAGGTAGAAGTGTTCTTCAGAGTGATTGTATTCAAGAACAATATCTCTTTAGCGGACGCCACACCAAAAGTCAAGCAATGATTTGATTTCGTTTTCTCAAGTTCTACACTATACTGTACAGAGCCTTCTCTAAATGCCGAACGGATAAAAAATACGATCGTCCATGACAGAAGTATCACTGCCGATTCCACTTGCCTCATAATCGATCAACAGTCATTTCCAGCGGCTAAAGTGTAATTACTTCAATATGACAGGTTTCTATAAATTGAGGAGGATCTCAGAATTATTCAGAAACTAACGAGAATCTACTTTTGTAACCAATAATTATATCGACCACAATCAAACAAAGCCTTTTTTGTCACCGGGAACTTTAAATTCTATAGTCTCTTCGTAAGTTGTGACGGCAGAATCTAGGACTGAATTGTTGAAAATCACTAGAGATCTTCCTTCGAGGTGATGATTTTTGTTAACTAACTAAATACGAACCGTCTTCCAGACACCAACCTATGCCTCTTTCTGATTTTTTCCATCAGAAGGATTACGACTGGAAAGTCAAATGCGACAGGAACCCCATACTAGGTAACCCTGGAAACAATACTTCTTAGAAATAGTGATGCAAGTTTCCCGTCGATTCGAACAATATCTGGCTAAATTTCTAAACGGTTATTTTGAGCCCAATATTATAATTCGTATTCTATTCAATAGTTAAAAATATGAACTAGCAACAATAATAAAAAATCAATTTGATGTAAAACCGGCTTAAAAAATCTATGCGTAGCACAAACAGCTCAATAATAATATTGATTTTTGACCATGAGTCGCGCTTTTACTGCGCATGGTATTCTGAGCTTTATGGCATTGGAATACTATCGCAATCTGCGAAGAACTTGTAACATATTAGTAGATTTGTTTATTGGGAGAAAGATGAACGGAAAAATAATTGTACGCTCTGAAAAATGCCGTACGGCCTTTAATATTTGACACCCTTATCGTGCATTAAACTCTACCTCTAATTGGGGCCCGTTCCAGCAAGATTCTCCAGGTGGCCAAGCTGAAGAGACACTTTTCACCACTAAGGGACAATTGGAAGAGCCATTCATAACAGACAGTAGAATAGTTAAGCTTTCAACAAAGACCAAAACAAGGAAGTCAGAGGAGTTGATTTGCAGTTCTGAAGTCTATCTTCGTTTCTTTTTTTTTCCGAGTTCTTCTGGGTTGGATATCATTAGTAACACCTGTCCAAAACTTTCTTTCCTATATCCTGGAGGCATTCCATTTTTTCCAACAAGCAGATTCACTAAATGCTGAAAAACATATTCGTCTAGAAATACTAGTTAATGGCAATCTTTTAAAAATTCTTGTCATTCTGAAGTGTATTATAATTTTGAATCGAGGTATTGAGATAATTGATCAAGATATCAAGAAGATACTCACGAAACATAACTATGGAATAATAACTTCAAGATCTAAACAATTAGTTCAAATTTGGAAAGACACATCTAGGATCTCAAGCAAATTTGCCTCCCACCCTAGATTCCAACATTGTATCTAGCCAACCTTGCAACAGGAAAGAATTAGCTTAGATGTTGGCGCATATTCTCTTCAAAAAACCTTGCATTGAATAGAAGTTAATCAAAATAAAAGTGATCACATATTAATTTGCAACTTAGGCTTTTGCCCAGGTTTTGCATGTTCTTCCATGGACAAGATTGTGTTTGTCAAGTGGCCAATACCGAGAATAATCGAATCAAGCCAATTAAGCGATAAACGACTCGGGATATCAATCCAAAAAAACGAATTTGCAGACTTAAAAGCAACAATTGTGCCATTCTAAACAAACAAGGAAAGGCATTGGTAGCAAGAATAGACTATATCAATCTGTGAAGATTTGATATACCAAGGTGCAAAGGAAATGCAAGCGAGTCAATATTAGTTATCATGTTTTCTTCAAGGTTACAAGCAATTTACCATACAACATTAAGACAAGGTCGATGCAAAGTAAGTCTACCATCCTTTTTTGAGAAACTTAATAGGCAATTTTCATATACTAATATTGGGAGCTAAGAAAGAAGAGCCAACATTACCAAACCATGAACGATAAACATTCGTTTAAACTGCATGCAATGAGTTAAGTAATTTCTATCCGTAGGCCACTCAAATGATGCCAAAAATGATTGTTGTATGGAATTTACTTGCGAGCTATTGCTATGTTTATCACTGAGATTATAGAAATTAGAAGTTTCAAGATGTAGCAAAAAAGACAAATTTACCAATAATATGGCAAGATCATTTTCCTCCTGATTGAATTTCCAGCCAGAATGATCATGGCTTAATCGAACCAACAATTATTCTCAACATTAGTACTTTCTTTTACCAGCCCTTAAGCAATTCAGATCAGCGAGCCACGAGGCGGTGGTATGAATAATTGTTTCAATTTTCTAGTAGCATCTTCACAATTTAATAGCTAATGATTGTTGAAAATGATCAAAGGATATCCAACTTGGTGTTGGATTTTGAGATAACTTGAAATGATCAAAGGAAACATGAATTAAGTAGACGCCTCTTAACATGATGACGTAGAATGTCTTAAACTAATTCTTGTATATGTAATCTAAAATTCGAGGCAAGAGAATTAACTTGGTAATTTGGTAAAGTATCAAAAATGTTTCCATTGGCAAACACAACTCTTCTCTTGATAAAGTGGAACCTCGAACAACTTTCAATATCTTGAGGATAAAATTTTGTAAGGATTCATTTGGAAGGAAGAATCAAATACAGAATTGTTGCAAGCTTGTTGTCAACAGATCTGTTCTATTATGAAGCTTCAAAATAAAACTATTACAGAAAATGGCAAAGTACAGACAGATGGAATCACCAAGACATGTTAAAGTGTTGAATTCAAATGTCATTCATAAATTTCACCGCTGTACTTGATGACAGGATATGCAATATAACGTCATTGCCATTGTCCTTATATTGGCAGCGGCATATGAACTAGATATCTAGGGGTTTCAATAAAGAGCGTTATTGAAGAGATATGAAATGAAAATTCTTCAACAATGGTTAATTAACTTTTCCTTCAGCAACAACAGTAATTTGAGAGATTATTAATGCTGTCTTTCATTAGTATCGGAGTGCTAGAAAAACGATTTTCAAAGGAGAATTACCTCAGCTACTAGCTCGTATTCGATTAATTAACAGCAAGACCTCAAGCAAAATTTGGCAATCGGAGCTCCTGACAATAGGAGGCGAGATAAATTTGCATAATTTCGTAAGTTGTCTCACTTCAGAAGATTTTGCATCCAGCAACAGAGGAGTGTTACTGAGTTTGTCATTGTCTTCTCCTAATTTATTCCAAGCTTTGCAATTCCAATTTAAAATTTATGTAGCTAACTCCATTACTCCAAAGCTTACAATACATCTATATATTATTTTGCAATATCCCAATTTAGGTGGACACCAAACACATACGTGTTTCCTGTCGTAGTGCCCACAATTATATTATCAGAAGGATACAAAATTCACCACCAATAAATCACAACATCATTGAGCCAGTCCCGATTAGGCAGTAGATGATCTTCAATACCTATATCAGTTTCGTATTTGTCTCTCGCTAATTATTATTTGATACATGCTCCACTATTCTGGAAACAAAAGAACTAAGCGTTTAATATTGGGCGTATTTCAACGCATAGACTTGTTTTCATATCTGTGAGATCTTTGGCCCCTGGAAGAAGAGTACTTTGTTGGACACTTGGAAAGAGACTGTATTTGACGAAATTACAGAGTTTCCAAATTGATCGCCGACCGTAATCCACGTATACACGCAGACAGTTTGCAAGGCCGTCGCCTTGAACAGTACCAAGAACGGTTACCAACCCAGCCAGTTAACTTGTTCTTTCCAACTTGCACAAACTAAATACGAATTTGACAACGTGGAAAATTACTCGAATGTATTATTTAGTGGTATGAGAAAAAAGGGATTCGTTTACGAGATTAGTCTATCTAGTTGCAAAGAGCCAGCAAGAAAGGAACTTGATGAAAAACAATGCATTTATGTCCGGCAATATGACAGGCTGTAGAAAACATATGATAACATCGCAGTAACAGCTGACAGCCACATAAACCAGGAAAGCATCTTTGTTTCGTAAATCATTTCATTTCTCCAAGCATACAAACACAATACACCAATGCAGTATTATTAGAGTAAGGTCTAAGGGACTAGATAATATATCCGATAATACCTTTTGGCAAGGGGTGATTTGGTTGCACGGCGGGCGGATGAAAAAACTTGACCAACTTCAAGCCTACTGCCACCAGACAGTACTGTAGCAACTCCTGCGAGGTTCGAAGTACTGTGAATAAACGAGCAAAAAGGAAATCGACCGCAGCAAAGCAGATTGAGCGGGAGAATCTAGATTCAAAGAGATCGTTATGTATGATTACCTTGTTTTAGAAATCGGGGAAGCATGAGCCCCCTAAAAAATATCCGCCATCATTGGTGGAAACTATCTTGTGTAATATTATGAGATGAACTGCAATGCTTAGATTGCGCAAAAAATATGCATTTCTACAAGAACAACATCAACACCAGGGTTATGGTAGAAATCCTCCTCAGACATATATGACATTTAAGACCGATTGGTATCGGTTCATCAGCAATAACGGATGAAAAAGCCCTACTCTTGGGAGAAGACTCCTTAAATGATAGGAGAAGTTTCGAGCCCCTCCTCTGCACAATGCACCCATTTCTTACAGTTGGTTCAAATTTTTCATCCTGTACGTACGCATTATATTATTTAGCATGTCCCATAGTAGGTAATTATGGATGAATTCCCCGTAAAATAACCTGCAAAATATGCACGTTCAACAAAAATATTGTCATTGGAAGATTCATTGGAGATTGTAACTTGTGCGTGAAATGAAAACCGCACCAAAAGCCATGGCTATCTAGCGATAGCGAATAGACTTCATATCTGCAAATGACAAAATGAAATTGGCCTGCTGATTGTAGACAATGGAGGTGGGACGTATGGCTGAAAGTATTGAGCTGACTTTGATACAGCAACAAATGAAATGTGATTGAGGAAGATACGCATGCTTGCGGCGCACAGATAGAGAGTTGTTCATGTAGCTTGCACAAATAGCATATTGCGTTGTTGACATATATGTGCTGTGGTCACTTGTCTCTTGAAGAAACCAGGCTGTTTCTTGTGATGTGCGACTTGTGACGTATCCAAGCTTAGATACGGCCAGCTGCTCTTCCTGACAGCCACCAGCTCCAATAACTCGTCGTAATTCAAAATCCATGATGAATATCAAGATTCGCTCGCGGTTCCTATTTAGTAGCTTGAATTGCGTAATCCTCAAAAAATAGGCCCGATTGGGAAAACATAAAAAATCGTACGATCATGCATAACAATTTTATACTTCTCTATTTAATAATTGTTTCAAAAGGTATGGAAATAGCAGATACAGAAATTATCTGGCAAACAGTGAAGTTCCTTTGTTTGTTAGAGCGATCAACATTTGTAGGTAATGCAGTTTGCGGGCCGCCAGCGTCTACAGAGTCCACGCGGCTAAGTAGATAAAGAGAGATTCGAAAGGAGACCACGATAGCAGCGATTTGGCTGAGCTTTCACCAGCGAAGCCTACTAGAGCAGGCTGACCAGACGTCGAAGAATTCCGGCGGCTCCTCACATAGCCCTACTCCTCTGGATCGGTGCAAGATCTACTCCGAGTCGATGATCTGGCATCATAGTCTTTGAAATAATTATGCGACGCCGGTCAGGTGCTTTTCTAGGTAGAGATGAAATTCACTGGAGCGATTCATTTAGCCTACGCAGCTCGTTACTTGTTAGATCTCGAGTAGCCAGCAGCCATTGCGTTGAGACCACCTTGATTCACAAAATAAGCCCGGCTATTGGCGATTATTATGTGCTCTTGGATTTTCTGTAGTAACTGGGTTTCTACATATTATACAATATTACCGAGAAATTGGGAGCACTGTCTAAACCATTGTTTGGGCACCCTTTCGCTGCGAAAAGGAACGTAGAGGCAGACGAAGTAGATTTAAACGAGCTCCGAGTGGTTCAGAATGTAGACCGAACCTTCACGTTCTCCAGCGGTTTGCTTGAACGATAGCAGGGTTACAGTCTTCCACCTTCTTGAATTTGGCACACTCTCCGCCAGATTCCATTCCGAGCGAACATTTAAGATTTCTCGCTGAGCCTTGAAAGTGAACCACACATAAAGAGTCGAACAGACAAGACGGTCATGTTGCTCAGATATTCAGTCGGGAACGACCTCTGCGCATGGCCGCTTTTGTAATATCACCATGCAAGGCAAGATCAAATGGCCACACAATAGAAGCGAACGTTACTAGAGTATGGGGAGTGGAAAATGGCTACAACAATATCCAGCAAACGAAATATTTCGACTAGACAATCCACTAAACGCATAGAAACACGAAAATAGAGTATGGCAGATTAGTTTGCTCTCTGTGGACATCATAATAATCCAATTATTTAGATTGCCAATTTCTTTTCGTGGAAAGAGTGTCCACGGAAGTGTGGACGCATGGATAATTGATTTTGTTCATCGCCGTATGCTTAAAAGTGAGATAACGAATCCAGGTCTAGACAGGCAATAGTAATTAATTGGGTCCAGCTGACGTATCTGGCTAGAGCCATCTAGCTTAGGTTTCAGTAACTTTATGTAGGAAGGGAAGGAATAATAGAATACTCCAATTGGCCTAATGCTACCTGGTTACACTATTCAGGCTATCCGGTGGAGTCTCCGCTGTTTTTTTTTTGCTAGCGACAATTTCCAGGGTTTGCCGAGCTAGTCGCGGCGCTGATAATAGAACATTCCCCCTAGATAAACCCATTGCGATGGCAGCAGCGCAATAGCAGATCGCCGACGGACTTCAATGTGGCTAGCAAATTTCCCAAGATAGGAGCGATGCCAATGTTGCTGTGGTAAATGAAACTGACAGTAACCTGCTTGTACAGCTGTCGGGTGTGTTGCTATACAGATAAAGTTTGGAAGCGCAGGCATGTACCATGCAGAGGCTTGTGCAGGCAAAATGGGGAAGGCACAACCTGCAAAATGCGCATGGTATTGCTCAGGCGGGCAGGTTAGTAGTAACAGATTCCCCCAGTTGGGGCCAGCCAGAAAAAAAAAGAAAAACCTAATTAAGGTTTGATAATATTGCCTTAGAGCTGGAAAATATACACTTAAAATTTCGTAAATTAATTAATATATCGGGCTGAAAATAAAATCCCACCATTCCAAACTGCAAAAGTCTTTTATTACACACAAGAAAATTAAAAAAGACCTCACGGTGCTTACCTTCACCAAAAAAAACAATTATACGATTCACACCACCGTAATAAAAATGGAATATAATTGACCTCATATCTCCCACCACCAAAACCCATATAAGTGCAAACTGAAAAAAAGAACCATTTCTTACGGAAGCAAAACTTCTTTATCTACTATTTTCATCCCGTCTAATTCTCTCCTCACAGTCATCGCGATCTTCCTTGGACGACGTAGAATAAATCCAGTGTCCGTGGGAAAAATCATCCCCAGCAGCAATATCTTGAAGTGGGTCTCGAAAAAGCAGCTGTTTTTTTGTTTCAGTTCCATAGTACACGTCGCTCTCAGTCGCATAATTGCACGTTCTATTTCCTTTGTCAGGAACTCAACCAGTCCGTCTTCTGTCTCCGCCAACCCAACTCAAGCAAAGGTGTCTGTCCCAGACTCTTGTGGTGTCCACGAAAAAAAAGATCTACAGATACATAAATTAGTTGACAGGAAAACCTCAAACCCCCAGTCTTTAACTCGTGGATAAATCTGATTTAGTAGCCTGGACTCTACTGACTTTGACTACAGAATAGGAATCCCCAGTGTCCCGCCGAAGCGTCTCTTATCAAAGGATTCACTGTTGCAACAAGCGCAACTCTAATTTATAAAATAATATTGGTATCACCAAATTCTCGCTGAGAACTCTGGTGTCCACCAACCGAAACAGTCTTTTATTAGCCACATATATCGCCAGATATATACCTTGACTTCCGGCTTCCTTTCCTAACTTCCATATGAGCTACAGCGAGTTTCGCCCTATGATGTCGTCCTACGATAACAACAACGCCACCAACGCCTCCAACTTCCACCCTCATCCCAACGCATACCAACCGCAGCAAGTGCCTCCACCCCCACATCAGATGAAGGAGAACCAGTACGACAACCAGCCCCGGTTCTACTCTTCCCCGGTTGTGATGCAGCAACCGTCGTATCTCCAGATGAATCCTCCAAACGGCCAGTACACCATCAACCAGCTGGTTATGTATCCTCCTCCCGTCGCACAAATCGGCGGCCAGAACTACGCTCAACAGCAGCAGCAACAACAACAGAACCCGGGCTATTTTGACCCAATACCGGTCAACAACTATCTCTTGATTCCTAACAATGGCGGCAACCAGCCCAACGTGACGCCCGGCGGCAGCAGCATCAGCAGCACTAACAACAGCAATAATAATAACGTAGCTACTGCCAATAACGCAGGTGCATCGAATACGACTGGTGCAAACAACGCACCAGGCGCTAATGCGGCTGGAACACCCAACAACGTCAACCAGGCCAACTTCTACAACCAGAATTATTCCCAGTACCACGTCCCTGTTCCCGGCCCACAATTGGGCATTCCCTCGCTCTCTGTAGCTCCACAGAAACCATCAGGAGCAGGTGGTGCCGGCAGCCCCCCAGTAATTTACTCTAACTTCCCAGAACGTTTGCAGCAGCTTTTACCACCTCCTCCTTTACTGCGTGCCAGAGCTAGACCAGATTTGAATCTAAACATTGCACAGAAACGTGCAAAGAGAAAGTCCAAGTTCCTGAAGGCTCAAGACGAGTTGATTGTGTCGCTCAAGAAGAAGGGTAAGTCATGGGTAGAGATTGCTGAGATATCGGGCGTTGGTTCGTATTTAGCTGCCAGAAACAGATATCAAGTCATAGTGGGACAACAAGGTAACAACAATCTGTCCAGTTGGGATTTGCGTGACAAGGTTCACTTGCAGCAGATTTTAGACGCGGGCGAATTGGAAAAGTGGCGCTTCATCAGTTCCGAGTTGAACAAGGCCACCAACAAGACTTTCACTGACGCCGAGTGTCGTGATGTCATCAGATACATGTTCTGGAACAACCCTGGCTCGTTCGGCGTAAACGAGGATACAATCAACGAATGCTTGAAGGAAAAGAAAATCACGGAGAAGTCTATCGAACAGAGAGACCAGCAGTACAAGAAAAAGAGCGATGGTTCTATCGGCTCTTTAGACGAAAATTTACTGAGAAAGAGAAAGTCTATTCTGCTGCCTGAACTCAAGAAAGAAGCTGCTAATGCCTCCGCCGCTACGGTAACCGCTGTAAATAATACCAATGCCGCCGCATACTACTCCAGTGGAGCTCCCCAGACCTTGCCCCATCCGTATCATCGTGGCTATGGCTCTAACACGCCGGGTGCCAACACAAATGCCTCCAACACTGCTGCTAACCAATACGCCAGCTATTCAAAGCATTACTATTGAACCATTGTCTGAACGCTAAACCAGCCAACAAACTTCAATTCTCCTTATAGTTGGGACAATGGTGCCGGTGATGTGCTGCTGTTCGTGGATTATCGATATCTTTAGTGGGAAATTTGCTCTTCATTTCTAGTTTATATTGCGTTTGCCAGTTACGAAACGACTTTTTATAAATGTATTTCTATTACATTGTGCCGTAGGGTGTATTCAATGTTCGTTAAGAGATAAAGTATGATGCTCTATCATGAGAATTTTAATACGTTTTGGAACGTACAGTTGTAACACATTTGCGATATTCCACGATCAATTTGTTCATTCGATTGTCATGCTCTATACTAGACATTGATTTGTCACTTCCAACACATAATTGTATCGTTCTAATCTACTTTTTGCCATTAAATCTTGTGTGGGTATAAATTTCACATGCTGTACTTATACAATAAATAATCTATTGAAATTACAATTCAATTGTAACGCAATTACACATTCACTTTCAATATTCAATTCTACCGTCCATGCATTTACTAATTTACTAACCAATAATTGGAATGATTTTCGTAGTGATCTACGGCAACTCCTTCAACTTGCGCTCCACCACGTCGATTTTATCCTGAGGAGTTTGCTTCTTGTCTGTCCTGGTTCCCACTCTAATATCGCTCTGGATTCTCACCACCCCTTGGCCATGGAGTAGTTCGTGCATCTGGCCTATCAAGTCCATAACTTCATTCCATGGACCCTCTATGGTGGTTCCAGCACTGTGCAACGTAGTGTGCAAATGAGACTGCTGAGCTAGACGAGTGATCTGAGCAACTTCATCTGAAACAGAAACAGAGCCCGTTCCGATCTGATAAGGTTAGTACTGCAAATGAGAATCCATATCACTATCCCTTAGTTCAAAAATACAGCAGCAACAAAGATAAGAAAAAGTAGACAACGATCAAATTCGAAAAAGAAAACATACGGGAATCAAACAAACGTCAGCAAGACACGGAATTGTTACGACCATGACGACGAGACACTGCAATACTCCGAAGCAAAGCAAATGATGCTTTGGTAGGGCGAAAGTCTACCGAAATGAAACTGTTCCGCAGCCTCTAATTGAGTCAGGTGCTTATTCACGTGACCATATCTTTGAAATTTAATTTGATGTCAATGATTGTGTTGGTCGCATGCGTGCGTGATGTTGGCTAATATTTTCCAGATCCTCAAGGGTCTCGACACAAACTGAGATTGTTTAGCGTCTCTAGTTAAAAAATACTACTGTCTGATCCAAAATATTGCAAATATTTACTAGCAACACTCACGGCTCAAACGCTCAATATTACGGGCTTTTGCTGTAATATGTACAAAGTTCCATATAATAAAACACAGATTAGCCGCCCATTAGCTGCACTAGCAAAATGTCGGCGCTGTTCAGCTAAGAAACTCCAGGTTGCAATGCGGTGCCGGCGGAATATTTTGTGTCTTATCTCTGTTCACGTATTAGGACGCAGGTGGGGATTTTACTCCACCATTCTGGGATACGGCTTTCGAGTGTTCACGAACTGACCCCCAAACAGCAGACATACTCTCTCTTCCGCTTCTCGTAAATGTAGCTGTGCCAGGAAGAGAATGTTGTCATCTGGGAGAGATGGAGTTTGCAGGTTGGAAAGTTTCTTTTTTTCTGTTGCTAATCATCCAATTGCAACTTGTGTGTATGTAGGTTAGTGGTGAAGCTTTCAGTGCGGAGGAATAATTCCAGGCTGAAACATGCGAACTCAAGATTCGCTACTCTTACAGATTCTCTTATCTCTGCTGAAGCGGCGTAAAATCCAACTTCCAGCCTTGCCAGCCAATAGGAAGCCACCAGAAAGGCTGTCGTCCGCGGAAATTCGGTCACTCAAAACAGCGCTCCCCAATTCTATACAATACCGCACAATGAGATTGTAGCTACAAGCGTCTCCGTGCAGAGAACAATACTAAATGACTTGGGGGGCAGCCCGACACTGACCTTCTGGGGCAACAATTAGAGTTTTGGGAGCCTAGGCGCTCATTGCAGCTGATATCCCAAAGATTTGCTAAACCTTGTAGCTTAAATTGCGGATAATTACATCCGCCAAAGTGGGAGAACAGCCTCTAACTTGTTGGCGAATCCATGACTATGGACAATAGGCAAGTCAAGATGGCACCATCTTTGCTATAGCCATTGTTCTCGTGTGCTCTTTCAAAAAGACCGGGGTTTAAATTCCCATCCTGACCTTATCGAGCTTTTGTGGTTGCAGCTGTCGCCGTGCAAATAATATGGATATTTTGTATGTTCCCCCCATGCAGAGTCGTTTTGCAACTGGTAGTGCAAAAATATTTGCACAACCCATGTATATCCAGATCCATCGAGGATGACGAGATTGTCAACGACCTCGGCAGTTGCAACAGAAACTCCCATAACTAAAGCAGATGCGTGGATTACTGTCCAGCACCTGGCCCTCGATCGATGCAGATCCAATTCGTGAAAAGAACTGGTTTGAATATCTTCGAGCCCATGCTGTTGAATACATCTCCATCTCGAACGTTGTGCAACTTCCCAGAAATCCTAGGCTTTAGCTAAACCTAGCTAGCTCTGGTCCATTTTTCAATTCGCCACGAAGGTATAAAGTTCGTCCTATTTCTAGACGAACAGTTTATATCGAAACATCAGCCTTGCCAACAACCCTTGAAATCATCAAGCAAATCAGTTGTTCCTCTCAGCTTAATGTGTGGAATAGCCGAATTGATTTGCTGATAATAAGCCCAAATAAGCTTCCTCTTTTCCACTGTTCTTAGCAGATAGAAGTCTTAAATCCGTTTCAGTGCATCTGATTCCAGCCTAAAATCTAGTTTCTTAACTGCGTCTGTTACAACACTTCTTCATTTATTGGCCGAGTAAGGTTTAGAGAATATTCGTAATCTTTTAAAATACTTGTAGAAGCCTTCGACAAAAATTCAAAGTGATTGCTTTGTTTCAAAAACTCCACTATTGTGTATCGTGGAAGATTTGTTTCGAGCGTAGGATATAGAATTTTCGTTGTAGAATGCCTCGATCGGAAATATACTTGCACCATAAATGCCGATGAATATTGCGTTTTGAATTTGATTTTGAATAAGATAGCCACTTTGGGAATCCAGTGTAAGGGGAACGAAGCCACCTTGTCAACGGCCATTGCTCCATTTAAGCGAGGATCATTGTTAGCGATGCAGCTATATAGTGGTGCGCAAAGTTTGTCGTATTTCAAGATCTTTCGGGACTATCTTCGGACTGTTTCACAGCCCCTGCCCTTAGTTATAAGGTTTTCTTCCCTATTTGGAGCGAGTTTTGGAAGTGCTACTCTTTCTGGATACATCTTTCGAGGCACGACTAGGATACTTAAATTGCTGTTTTGCTTGCAATATTGATTAAAGATTTGAACATTGGTTAAACAGGTGCTTTGTAAGTTAGAGATGTCAAATTTGTCTAGATCAGAATTCTGCAAACGCGCCAACGTCCTGGAAGAAAAAGATGAGGCCTTGATCAAGTTCGCCTACGAGAACTCCAAGACCCTTCCTTTCAAAAAGGATGAGAACTATGAGAGAATGATCTCTGGAATGATGTAAGTAATAAATGTACTTAGTGATTAAACACTGCGAGACAAGGCTAGCTAAGACACTAACACAGTAGCTACAACCCGTTCGAAAAGAATTTGGAGTTTGCCAGAATGTCGGTAAGAGACGACATGAGAGACTACGAGAAGTTTCGTATGAGAGACTACAAGACTCCACAGGAGTTCAATAAGGCGAAAGAGGACCACTTGAAGACGTTCATAGGTTCAGTTGGTGAAGGTGCGTTTATGGAGTCGCCTGTATATTTTGACTACGGGTTCAATACCTTTCTTGGTAAGGGATTCTATTCCAATTACAACCTCACAATTCTCGATGTGGCCGTGGTCAAGATCGGCGACTATGTAGCGTGTGGACCTAATGTATCGTTTATTACCCCTACACACCCTATTGACCCCACCTTAAGGGGTACTGGGATCGAGAGTGGACTATCGATTGTAGTAGGAGACAACGTGTGGATCGGTTCAGGTGCTACCATTCTTCCTGGTGTCACCATCGGATCTGGTTGTGTGATTGGAGCTGGCTCAGTGGTGAATAGAGACGTTCCAGACAACAGTTTGGTTGTTGGCGTTCCAGGCAAGGTGGTGAGGACCATGGATCCACAGGACAAGTCGTTTGACTTGCACGCAGCTCTCAAGGAACATGGCTTGGAATACATTCACTAAAGGTAGCAAGCAGAAGAACTTAGATATGATAAATAATATATGTATGACAAGATATAAGATATGAGCAAGATTTGAATAGATACGAATATAAAGGGAAGAATTTACATACTAGTTAAGATCCCTGCCAGGCACGGAAAGGCTGGCTCTCTCGTGTACTCTTTTTCTGTACTTCATCTCTTGCCTACCACTCTTTCCAACATGATCTCCTTTCAGACGTTAGAAGCTGCAAGACCAATTGGAGCTTCGAAGCATACATAAATGAAGGCCCTTCTCGCTATTGTCACAATTCTCGCTAAATTCACCTGTTTATCTTTTCACACTCATACCCCCACTGATTGCTCTTGCTTTTCGTAATCTATTTTCCGTCTCTATACAGTCTTTTTTCACTCTTCATTCACATATAAATCTCCACGCATACATATTAGTAATTTCCACCACTCTTCTTCTCGCCACCTAACACTATCCTCCACTATGGCCGACAGCATGCTTGTAGACTCACCTGTACCTCAGGAAATCGACGAGGGCCTTTACTCTCGTCAATTGTACGTTTTGGGCAAAGAAGCCATGTTGAAGATGCAGAACGCATCTGTGTTGATTATAGGCTTGAAAGGCTTGGGTGTAGAAATCGCCAAAAACGTTGCACTTGCCGGAGTCAAGCTGTTGAGCTTGTACGACCCCGAGCCTGTAGTCATATCTGACTTGTCGTCGCAGTTCTTTTTGGACGAATCCGCTGTTGGCAGCAACCGAGCCGAAGCCACAGCCCCAAAACTTGCTGAACTCAACGCCTATGTTCCCATCTCTGTCATTACTGACTTGTCTGAGGCAACTTTGTCAAACTACAAATGTATTGTTGCCACCAACTTGCTGTTGGAAGAACAACTCCGAATCAACACCTTTACACATGAACGGGACATTGGTTTTATTGCCGCCGACAATCGAGGCTTGTTTGGCCAGTTGTTTGTAGATTTCGGATCCAGTTTCACTATTATCGACCAAACGGGCGAAGAACCACATACGGGAATTGTTTCCGACATTGAGGCAGACGGAACTGTCACCATGCTCGACGATAACAGACACGGCTTGGAAGATGGAGACTACGTCAAGTTTACGGAAGTTGAAGGAATGCCCAAGTTGAATGATGGGAACCCTCACAAGATTGAAGTTTTGGGCCCATATGCCTTCAGAATTAATATTGATGAATCTTACGGCAAATATGTCAAGAACGGATTGTACACGCAAGTCAAGGTTCCCAAAGAAATACACTTTGAACTGCTTTCAACGCAATTGGCAAATCCTGAGTTCATCATTTCCGACTACGCCAAGTTTGATAGACCTCCCCAGTTACATTTGGGCTTCCAGGCTTTACAGGCTTTCCAGACGAGACACTCCGGGAAGTTGCCCAGACCATACAACTCTGAGGATGCTTCGGAATTGTTCCAATTATCCCAAGAAATCGCAGTACAATTTCCTACCATCTTGGGAGAAGCTTCTGTAGACGAGAAGTTGATCAAAGAATTGGCCCACCAGGCTACTGGGGACATCCCAGGAATTGTAGCCTTCTTTGGTGGTTTAATTGCTCAGGAAGTGTTGAAGAATTGTTCTTCTAAGTTTGGCCCAGTCAAGCAATGGTTGTATTTCGATTCGTTGGAGTCATTACCTTCCAACGAAGAGTTTCCCAGGACTGCTGAAACCACCAAGCCAATCGGTTCGAGATACGACGGTCAGATTGCCGTCTTCGGTAAAGCTTTCCAAGAAAAGATCGCCAATTTGAAAGTCTTCCTCGTTGGTTCTGGTGCCATTGGTTGTGAAATGTTAAAGAACTGGGCCATGATGGGGTTGGGCAGTGGACCTGATGGTAAGATTATAATCACTGACAACGACTCAATTGAAAAGTCCAACTTGAACCGTCAATTTCTTTTCAGACCAAAAGACGTTGGTAAGAACAAGTCTGATGTTGCTGCCGTAGCTGTTCAGCATATGAATCCAGACTTGACTGGTAAGATCGAGTCTAAGCTTGATAAAGTTGGCCATGAGACTGAAAATATCTTTGACGATGATTTCTGGAAAGGTTTGGATTTTGTTACCAACGCCTTGGATAACGTCGAAGCCAGAACATATGTAGACCGTCGTTGTATCTTCTACAAGAAGCCTTTGTTAGAGTCGGGGACTTTGGGAACTAAGGGTAACACGCAGGTGGTAATTCCCAACTTGACTGAATCTTATTCTTCTTCACAAGATCCGCCCGAGAAGTCGATTCCGTTATGCACTTTGAGATCGTTCCCAAATAAGATCGACCACACAATTGCTTGGGCAAAGTCATTGTTCCAGGGTTATTTCTTTGACTCTCCTGAAAGTGTCAACTTATACTTGAGTCAACCAAATTATGTAGAACAGACTTTAAAGCAGAATCCGGACATCAAGGGCACGTTAGAAAACATTTCCAACTTGTTGAATAAAAGGCCATACAGCTTCGACGATTGCATCAAGTGGGCACGTTTGGAATTCGAAGCAAAGTTTAGTGGTGACATCAAGCAACTTTTGTACAACTTCCCAAAAGATGCAAAGACCTCTACTGGTGCTCCATTCTGGTCTGGTCCAAAGAGAGCTCCAGAGCCTTTGGTATTTGACATCAACAATTCTGACCATTTCAACTTTGTAGTTGGCGGAGCGAACCTCTTGGCTTTCATCTATGGCTTGAAGGCTCCTGTGGCTAGTTTCGATGATTACAAGAAGGTCATCGATCTGATTGAAATTCCAGAGTTCACACCCAAATCAGGTATTAATATAGCTGCAACTGAAAATGAAGCCGAAGAACAAGAGAAGACTTTGGCTGGATCGATCGATGACAACGAAATAAGAAAGATCGCCGCTTCTTTACCCGAACCAAGCACTTTGGCCGGCTACAGATTAAATCCTATTGAATTCGAAAAGGATGACGACACCAACCATCATATTGAATTCATTTCTGCTGCTTCTAACTGCAGAGCTTTGAATTATGCCATTGAAACGGCCGATGCCCACAAGACCAAGTTCATTGCTGGTAAGATTATCCCAGCCATTGCCACCACCACAGCATTGGTGACCGGTTTGGTCTGCCTTGAATTATACAAGGTTGTTGACGGAAAGGACGACATTGAACAATACAAAAACGGTTTCATCAATTTGGCCTTACCTTTCATTGGATTCTCCGAACCAATCAAGTCAGCGCGTGGAAAGTACAACAAGAAGGATTTCGACCAGATCTGGGATAGATTCGACTTGGAAGGTAACATCACCTTGCAACAGTTGCTTGACCACTTCAAGGAAAAGGAGGGATTGGAAATTTCGATGTTATCATACGGAGTGTCTTTATTATATGCCTCGTTTTTCCCACCCAAGAAGATTAAGGAAAGATTATCGTTAGACTTGACGACTTTAATCAAACAGGTCAGCAAGAAGGACATTCCAGACCACGTGAACTACTTGATCTTTGAAGTTTGCTGCGACGACGAAGAAGGTGAAGATGTTGAAGTTCCTTACATCTGCGTGAGTATTTAGATTAAATGATTTATAAAGTTACGATTACAATAGAAATAAAATAAAGATATTTCATCTTAATTCAAATAGCGACCGACATATGATATGATTACCTTTGTTCGACTATGTAGCCATTCTTGATCTTTATTGTTCTGTTAGCAACCTTCATTACCTCAACATCGTGAGTAATCAAGATTATAGTCATTTTGCCTCGTAAAATAGTGTTGATCAAATTGACAATAAAGTCAGTATTTTCTTTATCCAAGTTAGATGTACACTCGTCCAAGATCAAAACTTGTGGATCCCTAATTAGTGCTCTAGCTATTGAGAGTCTCTGGCTCTGTCCACCAGAGAGAAGCGAATGAGAACCCTCACCGATTATTGTATGGACACCTTCAGGCAATGATAGTATATATGAGTACATATTGACGTATTTCAATACTTTGTAGATCTTATCCATATTCACTCTTTTCTTTGGATTGATACCGTATGTTAAATTATCAAAGATGGTGCCTTCAAAGAAATTGGGGTTCTGAGGAACAATGGTAATCATATCTCTTAGATGGTCGATATCTAGTCTCATTATGTCATAGTTCGATAGAAAGATTCTTCTATCGCCAGCATTGTAGAGTCTCATAAGCAAAGAGGCAATAGTGGATTTTCCTCCTCCAGATTTGCCTACTATAGCACAAATGTCGTCCTTATCGATACTAAAACTTACATTCTTGAGAACCTTTTCTTGCCCAAAATAACCAAATTGAAGATTGTCAAATTGAAGTAAAGGATTGGTAAAATTTCTGTTTATCGTGATGTCTCCATCATTCTCGGCTACTGAAGGGATCATATCCAACAACTTGATAATTCTAGTTCCAGCTCTTTGTGCTCTTGCAATTTCAGGGAGTTGGTTCATGAGAACTGCAGCATTGGTCATCGTTAATGTCAAGATCGTAATAACTTGCAAAAGTTGTTGTTGAGTATATTCATTCTTACCAGCGAGTACCATACCGTAATACAAAATTGTTCCTGTTGCTATGGCGTTGCAACCTTCGGTAAGACCAAGCCCTAGGCCAGTCTGAAAAGCTCGTACGGTACCTCTTTTTCTAATGCCATGGATGTTGTAATCAAATACCTCATTAAAGTAGTTTTGTAACCGTAGGATGGTTATAGATCTGATAGCTGTGAGAGTTTCATAATTGTGATTTTCCAATTTTGCAACCGCAGACTTATAGTAATTCTCAGACAGTTCCAACAAAATACCGTATACTCTTGTAACTAACAAAACAAGAGGAACAAAAGATATTCCAACCAAAGCCAACTTCCAACCTGAAAAAATGGACCAAGTCACTCCAACAAGAACCATAACAACTAGGTTAAGAACCAATGAGAGAAATTCAGAAACAAGATTGCGCAAGTCTCGAGAGTCATTCATGAGCAAAGCTGTGATTTCAGAAGCCTTGGTATTTTCCAAATCAATAAAAGACATATCCTGTTCATTGATCTTTTGAAAACATAGTTTTCGAAGTTTTAATATCCACTTTTCACTACAGAATGAAAGTATAAAACTGGAAACAAAATGAGACCCACCGCTAGCAACAGAAATGCCTACAACAATTAGAGACCACAATTTGAGCTTGTGAGTTATGTTAACGCCCACAGAAGCTTCCACCATGCTGGAGAGCAACCTGGAGAAACTAAAAGAGAATATAGGACCAGCAACTCCACTAATGATAGAGAATAGTAATCCGACTGCTATCCATGGCTTTGTTTCAATTGTATGAAAGCAATACTTGAGTATTGCAAGAACTCCATAAACTTCATCAGAATTGTCATCCGCAATTTTCAAACCAACATTCTTCTCTAAGTCTTTGAGAATAACAGGGTTGGTCAAGTAATTGTACTCTATTGATTTTTTAGGAATTGGGTCTATAACCAAGCTTGTCTCTGATTTGAAACTAATTTCGTCATTGAACCTCAGTATAATCTCTTGATCTCTAACTTCCTGGAACAAACCCTGATACTTTGCTGAACCACATTCCAAGACAATGACATTGTCATTGTCATTTAGATGGTCTAGCTCGTGAACAATTACAATTGTAGTCTTTCCCTTTCTCCATTCTCTTATTTCGTTGAATAATGGAATTCTCAATCTGTTATCTAATGCACATAATGATTCATCAAGGATGAGGATTGGAGTGTCCCTCAATTTTGCTCTAGCTATGGCTACTCTCTGCTTTTGGCCACCCGAAAGAGTCGAAGAAGAAATGGTGGTGTCTATTCCATTTTCGAGTCCTTGTACGACTTCATCCAAATGGGCAAAAGAAAGTGCATCCAGTATCAACGTTAGTGGAACACTATTTAGTGAGCCATATTTATTAACAACCGATACCGCCAAATTGTTCCTGAGAGTTTGATTATAAATTGTAACAGATTGTTCAATGACTGTAATAGAGTCTGTAATCCAATTTTGGTTCAAGGTTGAAATATCATGTCCATCAATCGAAATGGTACCTTCATTATTCTTGTACATTTTCAACAATAGTTGCGAAATGGTTGATTTTCCTGAACCAGATTTGCCAATGATAAATGTCAATTTTTGGGCTTCAATTGTAGCAGAAAGATTATTAAGAACGTGCATTTCCCTTCCTGGATAATGAAAGCTGACATTTTTCAACTCTATTCTTCCTTTACAATTAGTAGGTTGCAAAAAGTAGTTCTCTTCATCAAGATCGTCATCTTGGGACGTCATAAACTTGGAAATCATTGAAGCAGCAGCTCTTGCTGTATTGAGACTGGAAAGAAGATTAGCTAGATCAGATATAGCAGCTCCCAACATTAAGCAAGAGGTGAAACAAGTAAACACTTGATTTATATCAAGATCTCCAATGCTAATCATATAGTTTCCAAACCAGAACCCTTGGACAAACATCATTATCGATAATGTTCTTAAGATTCCGGCGTTGGCAGCCATTGCTGCGGCCAATCTGAAGTATACCGTAGCTGACATGTTGATCAACCTATTGAATTTTGCTTGCTCTACATATTTTCCATTAAATACTCTGACGACAGATGCACAGCTTAAACACCAATCTAATATTTTGGCAGCCTGAGCGTTCAATCTATTTTCCTTATCTGCAGCCTGGTAGGTTAATCGGCCAAACAACCACGAGACTATGGCCATAATTGGAGATGTCGCCATGATAACTAGCGTCAATGACCATGAATGATAGAGCGAAGTTATCAGCAAGGCAATGATACTGGCAATGGATTGAGCCAACAAACCAATGACTTCAGACGAACCTGATCTCAATTCTTCAACACAACGATTAACTTGTGATATCCGGCCCGATGTGCCTTCGACAGAGTCAAACCATTCCATCTTTCGTGTGAGAATTAGTTTGTAGAGCTTTGTTCTTGCTCGTAATTGTTGTCTTTCCCCAAATAGCATCCAACAAGAAACACCCAAGAATGTGAATAGCATCTTTCCACCGCCTATAGCCATGATGAACAAACAGAGTAGACGAACATCAGAAATAAAGTTTTGATAATCCGAATAGTTCCCAGAATAGAAATCGCTAAGTCTACCAAAGATTTTACCATATACCAAAGTTTGCAAAGGAGTAGCAGCTGCTGCAAGGCATACATTTATTGTTGCGAATATGAAGTAGGGGATATCTGATTTCTGGAAGAACATCAAGACGCTTTTACTTACTTGAGCTTCCGGAATTTGGGGTTTAGCATGAGGAACTTCATGAGATTCTTTTGATTTTACCAATATGGTTCCCTTGTTGTCTGTCAATTCGTAGCTATTAGGCTCAGAAAATTCCGAGTAGCCGCTCTCAGGGCTATTTACATAGACGTTGATATCAGAAGTTTTATCCTTCATGTCTACTAGACAATGTGTGATTAATGACAATCCAGAAAAGTACAAGAATTCCAAACACTTCCGTCACATTTATAAACTTCACGAGTCTCTTGCAACCCCTGAAATCTGAGCAGAAATTGGGTGCAAAAAATATTGGTCGCAAATATTTCGACGTTTTACCTGCGGTCCCAGGAGTTGCCTATTTGGGCGGCAACAATACAAAAGTAAATGTACATTATAATTATTAACAGGGTCATTATGGACACATGGATAGTGTCACTCTACTTATACATATATTACCTCCATAACTACTTCTGCCTCCTTTGGAGAAGTGGAGACGAGCTGAAAGTGCTATTATTATTGTTGGTATTGCTGGTGTCGTTCGCTGTGAGATACAGCGAAGCACTCGACCTTACAACCATTTGTGAATGTGGAGATTGCAATCTCGAAAAGTCTCTTGGGGGTTCCAGCTGGTCTTGTAGAATATCTTGCATCTGGTATTTTGACAAAAGAGAAGCTTGTTGCTTGAGACGATTTTCCAATTCCTCCAACTTTTTTGCATCTTTTGATCTCATGTGCAGCGATGAATTGCGATAGCTCCCAAACGCCAAGTTGGTGACAAGTAAACTACCAAAGATAAGACAGACCAAGAATACTAGCGACTTCCAGCTGATGGGGCGGATAAAACCGTTTACGATATCGGCAAATGTCTCGGCCGTTATTTTAGACTTGCCTATGAGTTGCGGATCGCTATTCATGCACTTCTCCCATTCTGTACATTTTGCTTCAAGTAATGGAGCTCTTCTATTGCAATTATTTCTTTGGTATGCACGCTCGCATTTGGCAATTTCCGCAAATGCATTCAGAATATAACTCTCAAGCTTGTGGTTGATATCAGCGCGGATAGTTCTGATGAAAATGAAAACAAAGTAGAGTACAATAGAGATGAGAAGCAAGTTGAAAAACAACTGGAGATACAATGAAAGCACATATGGGATAGCCGGATCGGTAACCAATTGCGCAGCGAACGACTGTTTACGATTTTCGGACGAATCCCCAAACTCGTTATCGGAAATACTACTGCTATATTTCACTTTTCCTTCGTTCAAATTCAAATGTAAATTCACCTCCAGTTCGTTAGACAAGTCCAAGCCGCTGCTACCTCGCTTTTTTTCTTTGTTGATTCTGGATCTGGTTTTACTATTGTAGCTTGTATTCAGCTCCAATTCGCTGTTCGATACGTCATCCAAATACTCCTTGCGGTACGATAAAATTTCCTTGGTAGGGGAAAATATCACACGGGCACATTTGACGGGATTCAAATCACCGTTCCGACTGGCATAATTGAGCTCTGGGTGTTTTCTGAGTAACGATTCGGTTATTGAGAAATCCTGTGTTTCGTTTTTGACATTGTTGCTAGATTTGTCCTTACGATTGGAGTTGGATCCATTCTTCAATATCGATTGCAAACCGCTTTTTTTGGGCGACAAGGAACGATTTGGTGTTGAAACGTTATTGCTGGCAAAATTTTTGGTCAGAAGCATGTCTGTAATATCTACTGGCGAGAGATTGTCATTGTCGTTGTTGTATTTGGAGATGGGTGTGGAAACCAGTCTGATTCCATCTTTGGAGATGGGCGAATTCCGTTCGAGCACCGAGAACCCGTACGAGGAGGAGTCGACCATCACAAGATAGAAAGGTTTCGAATTATGGACAAAAACTGGAACTTTGATAAAAACAACTACGGAATTTGTTTAAATAGAATTCATAAATTTAGTTGATATTTTTTGATTTAGACAGGCTTTGTTTGTTTTTCGCGCGAGTATCAACTATAGTAAAATACATTAGACAATATTCTGATATTTACGCGCAATTACGAAGCTGGTGTATATTCAGACACACTATACCGATCTCCCCAGATTTTTTCAATTCTCTTTGCTGTACCAACTGCCATGTCTGACAAGTTGAAGCTGCTTCAAGCTTTCAGGTTCAAAGATAAAGATGCTGAGAAGAAAGTTGCCAATTCAGATAAAATTCAGATTGAGAAATTGGTTAGCAGACCTGATTCTCATAAAGTCACTAAACCTATTACTAAGAGAAGAGCCAAACCAACACTGAATACATACCCTGAACAATACAAAGATGTCCGTCCCTCTCTAGTAGAGAATATGACTCTTCTATTTATAGGATTTAATCCCGGAATGGAATCGTCACTTCAACAACATCATTATGCCCATTTCTCAAACTTGTTCTGGAAACTCTTTAATCAGTCGGAACTTCTATTGCAATGCTTAGAAGTTCTAGACTCACAGTACTTACTTCATAACTACGATAGCGACGAATTACTTCAGGTTCTAGTTAAAGATGGGACGACGTACGCCAAACCAGAACACGACTACGAGCTTATCAAATACAAGATCGGATTTACAGATTTGATATTGAGATGTACACGAACGGCACAGGAACTTCCTATGGCCGAAAAGCTTGCTAACGTCCCAAGATTGATAGACGAGTTCAATATGACTAGCAGCAAACACATAGTCTTTATTGGCAAAGGAATATGGGAGGTTGTAGTGAAATATGTGGAAGTTGAGCTAGGACTCAAAAAGGTAAAACTTTCGAAAGAGACATTTATGTGGGGACTCCAAGACTCTCAGAGTATATCAGCTCTGAGAAGTGATAAGGACTCCAGGATATATGCTCTAGTTCTAAAGAAGTTCCAGCTGAAGATACCAGCTGATTCTAAGGTCTTTGTTTTCCCAAATACGTCTGGATTGGTAGGTTCGTTGAAGTACGAGGAGAAATTGAAGTTGTGGAAGGATTTGGCAGAAGTAATCTCAAACACTTGATATATACAGATAAATATTACAATAGAATTATGGTTGATTGATGCAACCGGGCTATCGCCATATTTTGTAGAACACCTTATCTAAGTCCTTAGCGTAATTTGCCCTAGTTTCGTCATTTACATTATCACCCAACTGGCCAAAGTTCTCCACAAATAACTTATCGATAATATATCTGATTTGATTACATTGAGGTATACTCACACAATCATCATAATAGAGCTTTTTCAACGCAGCCTTCTGGATTTCCATACACTGTGATGTTCTCTTGATTTCCTGAGTACATGGGGTTTCAAGTCCAGCAAACTTCCAGCTCTTGAAACACTCCAACACTTCCTGTTGGATCTCAGCACAGTTGATAGAGCAGACCTTCTTTGAATTTTCAACGTGTTTGTATCTTTCAAACTCATCTGAGTAAGACTTATTCTTTTCGGCCCTAAGAAGGACTTCGTTAACACGCTTTTGCTCCGGAGAAACCTCGAATATGGACCTGTGGTTTGGTTCTGGGTTAGTCTCTGTGAAAAATTGCTTTAAGTCTTCAGGCAACTCTTTGGCGATCTCTGCCGAGTCGCTTTTTTCAGAAGTAAACGGCCACATATTGGAGCAGAATGGAGTCTACACTAGGATCAACAAAACCGTTGGCGATAATGTTAACTAGAAAATGTTCAATATATTACTACTGTGAAGTTTATTTCTATGTACAATTTTTCAATAATGTTGGATGTGAGTCACGTGAAAATATCGAAATGCAGCTCCACTAGAAGCTTCGATCAAGAATACCTTCGAAGAGTCTTGACACTTCGAGCTCAATGAGGTTGAGTAGCTTCTGGGCGTCGCTCTGGATTGATCTATTTGGCGGTTTCTCAAGAAGGCGGTTGAGTTTTATCCTTATTGGTTCCAATTTCGACACTATGAGTACTCTCAAGCGTGAAACTATAGGAATTATACGAATAAGTTGTGTGCTATTAACTTTCTGGGGCTTTCCAGAAGATGCCACATAACCGTCGATAACGACAGATAACTGAAGATCGACCTTTTGAAAGAACGTAAAAAAGTACAAGAGCTTCACATTGTCAATTTTGACAGTTCGCTCATCGATATGGTCATCAAAGATGGATTCGTAATGGGATAGATAGTCTTCTATGTCTCCTAGGAGTTTGATATAGTATTCGACCTGGCCGAATAGTTCATTCTTCTTGTGTATTGAAGTCCAGAGAAGATTGACGATAGCTTCCAATTCGGCCAAGAGAGTACTGAATGGATAGAATTCTATTACTTCAGTCTGGTTACGTATAAATTTACGCTGGATCTGAAGTAAATTCTCATCGATGTAATTGATTAACTTGCTCTGCTGTTGGTTGGAAATTGCAGGTACTACTGGAGCGGCATCAAAGTCCAGCCTGAGTATTGCGTAGCCCTCGTCAAACGGAAATGTAAACTGCTTTAATTCCAAATCTACATCTTGAAAGCTGGTTTCCGAGTCCATTTCTTGCATGGCAACGGTGGTTCGATTTGGCCTGCGATAACTAGTAGATGTATTAGATATACTGGTTGGAGTATCAGTGGCTGAGTTTTGCCCAATTGCGGCTGCTGAGGCCACAGTGGGAAGGCTGGTATTGCTGTCTGGGTAGTCAGA
>JAJMAP010000053.1:0-73183 GCA_030572695.1 Scheffersomyces illinoinensis | reverse complement strand
CATGCTGCTAGACATTTCGAATTGTGTTTAGAAGAGGAGTTATTTTAAATGAATAGAGAAAACAAGGTAACAAAAAAATATATAAAAAATGAAATAAAGATAAAAACGGAGTGGGATATTATTGCTTTGAAGCATGAAAAGCTATTCATGTTGAGAATCAGTTAAAAAGGGATATAACTAACGCTTGATAATGTAGTTTAATTCTTAATACAACATTCCAACCTGTGAAGAATATCCAATTTTATATTCTTCTTAGCCTATTATTACCAAAATTGCTTTCCAATAAACCAATTTTTGTCTGTCCCGTTGGGTCGCTTCCATATTCTTTATTCATTAGGATGAACTTTTTGTAGATTTGCAACTATGACTGCATGTAATCATTAGGTAGTTAGATGACAACCGAACTGTCATTACCTCGAATTTCATTCTATTTCAAACTCGAGAGAGGTTTGCAATTGTACGATATTGTATGATAACTTCTTCATTTTTGACCCTGTATGACTTCTTCTGTGGTATGAACAATTTACGATGGCTGGTGTGAACTTTTTTTGAGATAAAGTATGAACCAATTCCGACCGATAGTATTAATAATTTTTATGCGTAGGTTTGAACTTATTCCGGTCACTAGTGTTAATAATTTTTACAGTTTGGTTGGAACCATTTCCGACCACTAGTACGAATAAAAAATGAAATCACTGTACATATAGAAAGTTCAAATTATGAGGGCGGATTCTGATAAATGCATCTGCAGGACTCCCTAACAAAATGAGAAAGAACTCGGAACAGGCTAGAGTTTATTCAATGTGCAGTCCCTTGAACCAAATCGTCCTGTCACGAGACTTTTTGGAAGGTATGCAGGATTGTTCAGTACTATGTTGACGAAGGAAACAGTTGCAGAATCTGGGAGACATGAATCCGCCAGAAAGAAGGTCTGTTTCAATTACTTCCAGTATAAATTAACTTCTCTATCGAAGTAGGAAAATACTACAGGAAAATCCGCTATAGAATCTGTATTTAGTACTGTATATTTATGGTTTCCATTTATTGCCTAGTATTGTAACAATAGATTTATACTGAGAGGCATTCAATCTCAATTAGGGACCAAAACCACGTTTGCAGAACTTTTCATATTTATTCACTGTAACTCTACCACACTTGATGATTTCCATATTAGTTATATGCTAGTTTCCCCTAAGTGAAGTACAAGAAAAAGAAAAATCAAAATCAAAAACAAAATGTTCACCAAATTCACAATAGCAGCCCCTTAATCTTTCTTTAATGGTTTAGAATTGATTCCCTTTGAAATCTTCTCTTTGGAGAGGTAGCCTAAAGCACTCAATCTTTCCGACAACAATGGATGTCTATTATTGTAGGAAGAGTACAACCAATCGGTACTTGTAACTGACAGACTCTCGACATTCATTTTCAATAAGGATTTGCTTAATTCATCCTGGTACCCTAAATTCTTTGCAAATTGATCTGCCTCGTATTCGAACTTGCGGGACAATAGATTTGTCACAAATTTGGTGGCAGTTGAAATAGGTTCCTTAATAATCCAAAATAATACCATTCCAACTATAGCTGGCTGAACCGTAGTGAATTCAAATGAGGAGTATAATGACTTATTGTTGATAAAAGCACCAAAAAGAGCGAAAATCAGAGCCGATTCCAATGTTTGAATTAGTATCAACTTTGGAATATGGTTGAGCTGCCAGTGCCCAAGCTCATGACTCAAAACTGAAACAACTCCTTCAGTTGTCTGATTTTCTATTAAAGTATCAAAAATCACAATTTCTTTATACCAAGTCGTTCCAGCGAAGTAAGCATTCGAGTGAGAAGATCTTGTAGAACCATCTATAACAAAAATATTTGCCTTCGGAAAATTGAATTTGCTTGCTAAATCTTCAATTTGGCTCTTCAAATTTCCATCTTGCAAAGGAGTATACTTATAGAAAAATCTACCAATAAATGGTCCCAAAGATTGGAAAGACAAAAAAATAAGTAATAAGAAGAGGGTAGTATAGATGATGAACGACTCTCCATATATTTCAAAGATTTTCAACAACCCAGAAAGTATACCATTCACAATAAAAGTGTTCAAGATAAATGCAACAAAGTGATCTTTGAGCCAATGACTAAAAGTTTGTTTGTTGAAACCAAATTTCTCCTCGATAACAAATTCTCGGTAGTATGAAAAAGGCAAGCTTATTACATTTGAAAGTAGCAGGGTAGTTGTATAAAAGAAAAGAGAATGGGTGATGACACCACTCATGAACTTGGGTAGAAAAGGTGCGGAGCTTTTCATGAATGATCCAGATATTTGCCAAAGGGAGTAGAAAATACCAGTATTCAAACTAATTAGTCTTTGAAACAAGTAATAGGTATTGGTGAAGACATTTAGTTTTAGCTTAGAGATATTGTAATCTGTTGATTTTTCGAACTCAATAGGATCAATCTCAGATTTAATTGAATCTGGAATTGATTTCTGTTTTAATACCTTGTACTGGCGGTACTCTAAATAGGTGTCGAAAACATATTTTCCAGTGGACAATAATCCAAGAACTAGCTTCCAGTTGATTAAATCGGAATCAAGAAATTTAAAGGACTAATTCACAAATGTTAGCACTGAAATACATCAAAGTGAAAAGTTGAGGACTTACTTCAGAAATCGAAAACATGATGATACTGGCGATGGTGATAGTGATGGTAATTTTATAGCAATTTAAGAACTATAAATAGTATTTTTGAAACAGTGGCTCCTAAATGATATCTAATCATTGTAATCAGGCTCCAAATGAAAACCGGAAGAGGAATTTCAATTGCACAAGCTCTACTTAGAAATTCATCCTAGAAAGCAGACCTAGAAATAAAAGGATGGGTAGTAATTTCATTTTGAAATCGTAGTAGTGCACAACCACACTAAGAACTCTTATCTATATGAGAGAGAAGCAATCTATGTATTATGAGAATCTTATGCCAGAAGGTCGAGTGGCTCAATAATATTCTTACACAGCAATGTGCACAATAATTGGCAAAAAGTTACTTGCATCATTTGCGCGTTTCATATAGGTTGAGAAAAAGTTAAGATTGTATCAAGAAGATCAAGAAAAAGGTTTAGTACAAAGTAAGACAAGAATTACTTGAAGATGGCTCTCATGAAGTAAGGACTGAATCTTAATTTTTCAGGAATGAACCAGCTTTTATGGGCAGCTCCTTTTTTTGGTCTTCCCAATTGTCCGATAATATTTTGAGAGTAACGTCGCAAGCTAAATGAGCTGATGTATTTGGAACATCTTCTTTGGTAAGTTCGTTGTTAACGTAAGCCTTCAGGATAAGAGGCAGAATCCAGTTGAAGGTAAAGAAATACAAGATGTTGTAGGTGTTGTAAGGGTCCATTTCCATGTCAAACAAGAAATAATAATGGCCATTATCGATAATTAGCATGAAGCAAGAAGTTAAGGCAACACATATTTCACAACCATATTTGAAAATGGAAGTTCGGTAAATAGTAATAGCCGAAAATGTATCCTGAATGATAGGAACTGCAAATAAAGCAATAGTCAGTAACCAAAAGAATAATACAGCATACGATACTGGAGACTTCCTAGGAGCGAGCAATTCCAAGGGGAGAATCAACAAGAGCAACATAGCAAAGTGGACTATGATATTGAAATCATGTGACAGAACGAAGATACCTAAAATGGCCAAAGCTTGCAAGATTATCACAGATAGTCTGATGGGAAATCCAATTTGCCAATATGTCTTAGTGATTTTCATTGTACGTGTAAAGAATGATGCCACAAGCTGCAAAATAAGCAATAGGACGAAGATGTAATTTACCTGTAAAGAAACTTGCTTGACAAAATATGAATTTTCTGTTAATTAGAATTGAATTGTTAATTGAAAAAAGAAGTAGTCCAGTATTAAAAATTCAAGGAAAGTTATATAAAATGGCATGAGAGTCTATGAACGGTGAATTCGGCTAGCTCCTCTTGTTTTGTAATTCGGTATAGCTCCAAGACATAGTTATCCTGTATGCCATCATTATCAGTAGTTTTTAAAGCTTCGAGACTAAAATCAATCGCACACAAAGCAGTGAAATTACTGAGTGGACAGACAAAGCAGCACAATTAGCCGACGTAAGGCAGCAATGCACGTCTGCATTATATTTTATTTTAATTGAATAGCTTTAGTTATCAAGTTGAGCCTAATTGACTGTCTGTTTCAGGAGTGCCGTACGAAAACATGTTAAGGTTTTATTTAAGTATTACCAAAATTGTGTCTTATCTTATCAAACTCCACAGTACATTTGTTAATATTTCATGCCACAGCACCTGAGTTCAGTAGGTGCTGGACCAATGGATCTGGGACCGCAAAATTCACCTTAAATTCCATTCAATGCAAATATATTTCCTGTTTACTAACTTAATTCTAAATAGTTGTGGTTCTTGATCGAATGTCGAAATGACAAGCCAAATCTTCTACTTTGTCCTTTTCAACTTGAGCTTAATGGCAGTTCAAAAAAGAAGAGGAGATATTGAATTTCTTACAATGTACTCTCATTTGTTCCTATCAAAGATTATATGAGTAGCAAAATTCTTGTTTACAGTGATTTCATTTTTTATTCAAACTAGTGGCAGGAAAATTTTGAAGAATATCCTAACTTTGTACTATTCTCAGTCCATATTACCAAAATTGTATACCAATTTTTGGCTGTCTCGTATGATGTCTTCCATATTCTTTATTTCATTAGAATGAACTTCATCTTTTTTTGTAGATTTGCAACTCTGACTGCATGTAATCATTAGGTAGTTAGATGACAACCGAACTGTCATTACCTCGAATTTCATTCTATTTCAAACTCGAGAGAGGTTTGCAATTGTACGATATTGTATGATAACTTCTTCATTTTTGACCCTGTATGACTTCTTCTGTGGTATGAACAATTTACGATGGCTGGTGTGAACTTTTTTTGAGATAAAGTATGAACCAATTCCGACCGATAGTATTAATAATTTTTATGCGTAGGTTTGAACTTATTCCGGTCACTAGTGTTAATAATTTTTACAGTTCGGTTGGAACCATTTCCGGCCACTAGAACGAATAAAAAATGAAATCACTGTATCTTTGCCAAATTAGTCGTTAAGACGTATCCTGTGAAATACTCACTGCCCATCACTGTAGGGTGACTGATTGCTGGTTCAACATCGTAAAGAGCTCTAAAACCGGCGTCTTTTGCAGTTCCGTTGCCCAATTGGATGTCTGAAGCCAAGTGCTCTATCCCTCAACTTTTCGTTCAGCTCGAAAACTTCAGTTCCATAGACATTGCCTAAAATGGTATACGTTTCGGTTCCGTAGGGAATGTAGCCGCTAATTCAATCTGATTTCGTGTTCGTATACTCACGCTAGTCTATTGATATTGCAACCGGCCTGAATGGCGTTTTTCGCAAATGTAGCTGACCCTGTAATAGTTTGAGTAGGATCCACTCCAGAAGCACTCGCAAACAACCAATAGGTCTTGGATAGGCCAAACAAGGAACTCAAAGTCACAGTAGTTAACGACGAAGTTCCGTTGAACTCGCCTTCTCGAGCAGTAGCCAGGCAAATACTGTAGTTAGTTGTATAGCAAGTACAGTAGTACAGTAGATAGTAGAGTACATGACCGACAATTTGGGAAGGAAATGTTGTGAACAAAGTATAAATTAAAGATATATCATCTAAACCTCATAATTTTCAATCTTCAATCCAACGCTTCTACCCGGGGTCTGTTTCCAACTCAAACATGGAAAATATAAACACCTTTGGTTAGAAGATAGCATTCGACTTAACTTAGCTCAAATGGAGGTCATTGTCGGTCGTCAGAGGCAATTCCTTTGTTTCTCCTACGGTGTTTTCTCTCTCAGAGACGAAAACTGGTTGCGCTGCAACTGCAGAAGTTGCAATAATGATTGCAAAAATTTCAAAAAACTTCATTTTTTGGCCATCTACAGTCCTACAAAACTACATTGCTCATATGGAGTGGTTCCGATCTTCTTATACAACTTCGCCTTCCAGGTTAGTCACATTGTCCCATGAGGTACCATCACCATTGTATTATAAGTCCCAGAGCCTTAAGGATATAGTTCGCTAAGTCTTGACATTTGTGTTTTCGCATCTTATCTATAGGGGATTGAATATATGCCATGGGCTCTGCGACTCCTTGTTCCAAAGGAACCTCCGATGGACATAAAAATAGGCACTGGGTGAGCCATGGAAGTATAGCTGTTTGTAAACCACGAGTTTTGTAAATGTCATAGTCGAAATATGCCTGCTCATACATTTATATGGTACTCGCCTATCAAAACTAACGGCTGCAAGACAGCGAAATCTGCAAGAAACAGGCTTACAGAGTTAAGCCTACGAAGTTGCCTCATCAGTGCCGTGCGATTTTGCTGTCGATTGAGGGTGACTCAATGTATGAAACTAATATGGCAATGAAGTGGATCAATATTGCATCTCCCGAAGGGAACGAGGGTTGACCAAAAAGAGTTCATACAAATTCAAATTCTACAAAACCATACGAGGCTTGAAAATCTCGTATACGAACAAATTGTTCTGGAATAAGAAGGAACTCAACGGTAGAATGCTCTTACCATCTTTTTACCATCTGTTTTAATTGCTGGACCTGTAGGGATTCTAATGCTCCAACTATAAAGGCGAGCTGCTATAAAGCAGTCCGTATACTTAGCGACGGAAGCAAAGAAAGTGATTGTGCCAATCATTGTAAAATACAGCGGTATGGTTGTTTAATAACATGCAGTCCTTGAAATTCAAACTGCAAAAGTTCCTCATGCATGTTGTAACCAACAAAGCTACAAGAAAGTAGATCTACAGGTTAACAGACGTGTTTACAGAAGTAGAATGAATCTTCTCAGTTCTACCATCTTTCACTCTTTGTAGCGAGTATTCTCCGGAGAATGGAAGCAGCAGTGTTAAGCGAGCCACGCAGTGCCAAGCGAGTGGCTGACGATGCCACTGCGAGCTTTGATCCATTGGTACGTTCATTTTTCTAGAGATTCATATAGAAAGATTCACCCAAAGGACTATATTTCATATCTTTCACAATTTGACATCTATTGCAAATCCATATACAATATACTAACTTGCAGTAGGGAGACGTGTCTGTTGACGCATATATGACACAACAGCTTGCTACAAAACGTCATCACATGATGACACAGAATGGGCCTAGTTCTGACGAGGAAAGCTCAGATTCAGGTAGTGAATCTGAATCGTCATCTTCTGACTCTGACGATGATGAAATTACAGATGTATCACCGGCTAAAGCAGGCGTTATCGAGCGAATCTCGCTAAAGAACTTCATGTGTCACGATTCGTTTGAACTTGAGCTTGGGCCCCAAATCAATTTCATCATTGGAAGAAATGGGTCAGGAAAAAGTGCCATTTTGACCGGAATATCTGTCGGACTAGGTGCAAAAGCTTCCGATACCAATCGAGGGACGTCCATCAAGTCGTTTATTAAAGACGGGAAGTCAACAGCGAGAATCACGATAGTATTTTTGAATGAGGGCCCCGAAGCATATAGACCCGAGGAATTTGGCAATAGGATTATTATAGAGAGGAAGCTTCAGCGAATTGGAGGAAATACCTACGCCATCAAATCACATTCTGGAAGGACAATTTCTACCAAGAAAGCCACTCTAGACGAAATCTTGTACAAATTCAGCATTACCATAGACAACCCTTTAGCATTTTTGTCGCAGGATAAAGCTCGTGAATTTTTGATGAACACATCAGATGAACAGAAATATAGTCTTTTCATGTCTGGAGCATTTATTACGAACATTATAGACAATTTTGGCAGAACGCTGAAGAATATAGCTGAAATCAATTCCAAAATTGTGCAAGCACAACATTACAGAAAGGCATGTAAAGACACTTACAACGAGATCGCCAGCATATACAACCGACACAAGAAGTCTGATTACTTGAGAAACAAACTTCAGATGCTTTATGGGAAAATCCTCTGGTACAATGTTACTACAATAGAAAAAAAGGTAAATTCATACAAGGAACAAGCTATTTCTTTAGAAGAAGAAATCAAATCTGCAGACGATAGGATTGTTGAATGCAATGAATTTATAGAGAACGCACCAGAAGAGATAGCTGTGTTGGAAAAAGATCTTACAGATAAGGAGTTATCTCTAGACGATTTACTGGAGAAATATTCCAAGGTCAACGACACCAGACAAGATGCAAAGAATGCAAGTAGTCAAATGTTGGATGAGTGTAAGGAAAATGCGAAGGTAATCCAGTCTTTACAAGAAAAGATAGAGACAAGAACTAAAGATATAGAGAAAGAGCAACGAAAGATTGACGAAATAAATGGGGGATCAAGAGAAAAGCTAAGACTAGAATTTGATGAATTGAGTACAGAAATACAAAATATCGAAGAGCAGCTAAATGGGATAAAAAGAACTATTGAAACTTCGAAGTCTTCGGCAAACTCTAGTATGGACAGTCATAAGTCAACACTTAAAGCTCGCATATCTCAACTAGACTCTCTTCAAAAGAGAAGACAAGATTCCCAGAGAGCTCAGAAAGACCGGTATTTTGCTTGGGGTCGGGAAATGAGCAATGTAATACAAAGAATCCGAAGTACGAATGCCTGGCACAAACAACCAATTGGACCTTTGGGAGCCGATGTAGAAGTGAAGGCAGAGTACAGCAAGTGGAGTGCTTTGATAAACACGGTTTTAAACAGAATGCTCGACTCGTTCATTGTATGCGATGAGCACGACAGAAGACTTTTGGAAAGTATACTAGCACATTATTCAATGAAGAAAACCATTATTGTCAGGAAGTTTGAAAGTTTTGACTTTTCCAACGGTAAGGTGTCGGGACATCCTACTTTTGTAGATATGATAACCTGCAAGAATGAAGAAGTATTGCGAGCATTGGTTGATAGTATGAACATCGAGAAACTTGTCATCAGTGATAGAAATGATAGCCCTTCGTCTATTCTTAACGAAAGAAACGTAATGAGTGTTTTCACTCTTTCAACTATCAATGCTGGTACTCGATACGGTAAAGCAGGTGATACTATTAGAATGGATCCTGTTTACTATTCCAAGGATATTGTAAAATTGGCTGTTACAGGAGCTGATGAACTTCATGATGTAGTTAGCTTAATCTCGGAGGAGAAGCTTCAGATCGACATGCTACAGAAAAGACTCCGAGAAATGCAATCTCATCACCAGAATGAAATCGTTAATCTTGAAAAGAAAAAGAATGAATTCAACGAAGTTATCAGAAGAAAGAAACGGAAATTGGACGAAATAGAATCTAAGGTTAATGAAGAAGGTGATCTTTCCAACATCGAGAAATACAAAAGTGAAATAGAAGCACATAGAGAGCAAATCAAGACTAGGGAAGGGGTTATAGAGGCACTTACGGAAGACTTAGAGTCTAGAAACGAAGTTTTGAAGAAACTAAAGGAAAGCGTCAAAGAGCTTAAAGCTCAGTTAGCAGAGGCTACAGCAGCGAGAGATACAGCAAAGAAGAGGTTACATGATTATGAGGTTGGACTTTCCACGAGCAAAGATAATAGAGTGAGCTATTTGTCCGAAAAGAAAAAAATCGAGACCCAATTGGAAAAGACAAATGCTAAAATAGAAGAAGGAAACAACAAACTCCAACAGTTGATTGATGAAGCAGAGAAGAAATGCAGAAGAGACGAAGTCACAATCACTTCCAATGACACGCAAGATTCGATTCGTGATGAATACGCTCAAGTGCAAACCCAAGTCAAAGAAGCAGAGAAACAGATTGGCAAACCATTCGAGGAGATTCAGAATGATTTGATCAATGCAAAAGAAAGGCAGAGATTAGCAGAGGAAAGTTTACAAAATTTGTCCAGAACCTATAAGAGCTTAGATTCGGATTTGAAAATCAGATTTAATTTCGTTCATACCACTATATTGTCAAGTGTTGAACAGGCTTCAAGAACCTTCGAAAACTGTATGGCTCTTAGAGGGTTTAAAGGATCCCTTTGTTTTGACCATGGAGAGAGAAAATTAACTCTCCTTGCCCAAACGAAAAGCGATGATAAACAACGTGAAGTGACATCGTTGTCAGGAGGAGAGAAATCGTTTGCCCAAATATCTTTGTTGTTGTCAATTTGGAAGGTTATGGATTCAAAGATTCGGGGTTTAGACGAATTCGATGTCTTTATGGATTCCGTGAACAGGTCCATCAGCATCAAACTTTTGTTAAACGAACTTAGACAGTATCCCAAGTCCCAAAACATCTTTATAACACCACAGGATATAGCCGTTGTTGGTGATTTGAATAGTAGTGATGTAAAGATTCATAAGATGTCTGATCCAAGAAAAGACAATTGAACGTAACATTAACATAATAACTATGTACAGAGAAACTATAATATATGTACAAATGAAGAATATTTAGAAGAGAAATCTGGAAATTCTTGACAGAGTTTTGTGAAAGAGCCTCCAGCATCACCCTTCAAAACTATGTGCGGAGTTTGCTTTGACATTAACTTCTCAAGATGCAATCGTAATTCGTCAGTAGTTGTGAGAGGAGATACCAATAATGCAGAAAGAAAATGAGAATAGACTGTTGAGGATATGCTACCGAAATGTGTATCATGCGTTCTGTTGTACTGATTAATTACTTGGTTCAAAAATGCTGTGAGATCTTCTAATGTAATGACTTGATTCGACGACGATTTCGATACGACTTGTGCAATCGATGTCTCAACCGCATTAAAGATAAGGATGAAATCTTCATCCTTAAGGAGAACATCCGGGTGAATATGACAGAAGCTGGAAGGAAGTTTTACAAGGATCAGATGGGCCTCCTTGGGATATCCGAGTTCACACAATGCTTGAACTACAAATGAATGCACCATGAAATGACCTGAAGTCATCAAGTGCATTAAGCTTGCGAAATTCTTGTTTTCAGATTTCATAGCGTCCACGACACTTGATTTAATCAACTGGTAGAATTGTGGTAAGTCAGATACAGACAATGAGCCATTCAATAAAGGCAAATGAGGAATACTTGGCCCTGAATATACATTTCTTTCATATGAAGGGTTATAAATCTGTTCCTTTTCGTATTTTTCTTGAAGCACCTGATTCGGATCCCAAGCCTGTTCTTGATCAACATCTGGCTTCGGAGCCTGGTTTGTATTATTCATGATATTGTTTCTTCTCCAGACGTAATTGGTGTAAGCGGCCAACTTCAGAACTCCATGAGCTTGTTCCCAATCTCTGGGATTATAGTGGCCCCTAAATAGAAGGGCTAATTCTCTGAAGGCTAGCAATGCACAAGAAAGATTTTCAGCTTCACTAAAAGCTTCCACAACAGCTACTTTTAGATTTCTATAAGTGTTTCTGTGACTGGAGTACGAATAGAATCTTTTGAAATACTGAAGCAAGCCTTTGACTCTAGAAGCATCTCCACTGTGGACAAACAAAGTAGCAATTTGTTCAAGAAGATGTGGAGAAATGAGAAATTGAACATTGTCATTCTCTGAAACACGAGCAGACCCAGATTCTAAGTAAGGGTCAACGTTGTCTATGAGATGATGGTATATGGTGATAGCACCCAAATAGTCGGCATTTTCCACTATTTTTGAGGTATAAAGAGACCATATTTCGTTGCTCAAAATGAACTGCGAATCTCTGTCAAAGAGAACATGCAACAACGACGTCACGGCTGGAATGTTGTTGCTTTGCAAGAGATTATATACAAAGACCTCTACGAGCTCCGTCGCGAATCTCACTGGAGTCTTGACAATATAAGAGTACGTTTCTTGGAACGAGTCAGAGGTAGCCAAATTGTTCAAAAGTAATTGCAAGTGAATATTCGAGGCAAGAGTGCATCCCTTGTAATTTTGCAAAACAGCATTTCTTCTAGCATCTGGAAGCTTCTCTAAAAGCTCAGTGAGTGTGGCTACGACCTCGTAATCGTCGGTAGTTCTGTTCTTCTTGAGAAACTCCTGGATCATATTCTCGTGAATTCTTGAATGGTTCGATTGTGTGATGTCAAGAGCTCTAGGAATCGATTGTATGAAACGACGGCCCAAGGCTCGTCGTATAGGCCGTGCGAGCATTGAATGTCTTAAGAATAAGAACAAAAAAAGAAGATGACGAAAGGGAGAATATAAAAACTATGGCGTAGAGTATATTCTATTTTCCTACAAATTGTTTTCTACTCTTAAGACTATCGCACTATAATTTGCACTGCGTTTCTTCACTCACTAAAATACCAATTTATGTAATTCTACACAATTCTGACTATATTCTTTTGATTTTTGTAATACAGGCTATTTCCCCCAACAGAACTCCATCTGTATAGGTAGATCTACTAGTCCCTTATCTACTCCATCAAACTGCTGGCCGTAGTTTTGCCCTCTCCACCATTCTCAAATTTCCCAGCCAAGAGCTCAATTCTTCTCTACAGGATTGAAAATTCCATATTCTAAAATTTTTCAGTTCAACCTCTAGCTTCTGAATATCAAGAACTCAACTTTCGTCACCGTTTCCATGTTGAAGATAGGAATAGCCCGTGCCGTGAGGACGTCGGCACTCACTCGAGTCCAGCCCTCAGTTTTGCGCGGAGCCGGACTTCACACCCAAAACGTTCTTTTCAAGCATCTTCCTACGAGACAAACACCTACCATGATGGGTGGCTCTTTTGTCAGATACAATTCGACTTCTGCTGCAACTTCAGAAATCAAAAACACGTTGGTGTCGTTTGACAACGTAGACAATGTTGCTGACGTAGCAGAAAAGACTGTCAGCACAATGACTTCCGACCAATTGGGCTACTTGAACTCGATTGGTATGGCTCAAGGATGGTACCCCACTGATATCGTGGAAAGAATGTTGGAACTCACTCATGTATATACTGGTTTACCATGGTGGGGAACTATTGTAGTAGTTACCATTGCTATCAGAGTAGCTTTGTTCCCGTTTTACATGAAAGCTTCGGCCAATGTCGCGAGAACCGCCAAGGTCAAGCCTCAGTTGGATCAGGCTCTAGCCGACTTGAGAGCCGCTGAAACTCCCCAGGAACAATACGTTGCTATGCAAGCTAGAAAGAAGCTCATGAAGGATAACAACATCTCCATGACAGCCCAGATGGCTCCAATATTGCAATTGCCTCTAGCATATGGATTCTTCCAGGCTTTGAGAAAAATGGCGAATTACCCTGTAGAAGGCTTTTCTACGGGTGGGATCTACTGGTTCGAAGACTTGGCTCTGGTGGATCCATATTTGGGGTTACAGGGAATTGCTGCCGCTGTCATTATCGCTGTGGTCAGATTGGGTGGTGAGACTGGAAGTCACCAAATGGCCAAGCCCATGAAGAACATCTTCACTGTAGTTCCTCTTATTTCCATTTTCATTACAAAGAATTTCTCTGCTGCTGTTGTGTTGTACTTTGCAGTCAATTCGGTAGTGTCGTTGATTCAGTCATCTGTGTTGAGAAACAAGTCCTTCAGAAAGTGGGCCAAAATGCCCGAAACCCCAAAGCCGGGTGAAGGGGGAAAACAAGCTGAAAGTATCAGTGAATACTTTTCCAATTTCGTTGAACAGTCTAAAGAAACAACAAGAAAGAAGGCAAGGGAAACAAACAAAAAGTTGGAAGTTACCCAGAGAAGAAAGGCTGCAGCCAAGGACGGGTTTATCAAAAGACATTAGAAACGTAATATTAGTTCATTTGTAAATAGTAATTTGTATATATTCTTGCCATTTTTATTTTTAAACATTTGACTTGTCTTGAAAATGTAATAGAGATACAGTAACTACTTTCTGATAGTTATTGGTTTCTGTAGAATGGGATGGCTGCGAAAAACCATTTCCCATTGCTATTCCAGAACTAGAGCTTAAGTTTATAACAGTTATCAAAATTAGAAGATGTATGAAATAAGGAGGGAACAATTCATGATTTATGTAAGAGTCTTCCTTCTGTTGTATTTTCATTTCATCGTTATCGTGCTCATTGGAATACTATCTTTATCATATTCAAAATTGAGGGAAAGACTCAGCTCGAAGGAAACGTTCTCAACATCAAAGAGTGTGGTTTTGTTTGTATCATTTGTATCATCTTTGGCTGCCGGCATAGCTCGAGAATATGCTTCTGCTTGCTGGGTAGCTTGTAGAATTGAGTAATCAGATATATCACTACCACTGAAAATCCCAGCAACATTAGGTATTTTGAACAGTTTGAAGTTGGTTACATCATCATCCTCGTCGCGTGAATACATAGATTTTCTTCTATAGTCATAGCTTGAACTCAGAAGGTCCGGTTTCTTGTAATAATTATGAAGAAAGTCTTCCTTTTCCGAATTCGCAGTAGTAGTCCTATATCGACTCCATTGCTCATACTTGTCTGGATCTTCATAAACGTTAAAAATTGGATTAGAATTGTTGAAGTGATTGTTTAAACTTTGAAGAGGAATCCTTTTAGTAGGAGGGTCATCATGAAAGAGATAATATGCTTCTTCGTCTATCTTGTTGGCAAATATGTATTCATCAGTTAGATCGGTGTAACATTCAGCACTAGCGGGATTTGTATCCAGAAAGTATTCTCCCTTTCTGTATGGATTATAAGAATAATCTTGATTCGGCGCCAAGTTCTGTAACCAAAATGGGTTTTCAATATCATGGACAATATTCTTCAAGGAAGTGGATAGCTTTTTCCTAATTCTTTTAGTTCCAATAGATTGAAAATTACTCAACTTAATATTGTTTGAATTGTAATGGTTTGAAGAATAGCTGCTAGGTACAACCGGGGCAAGGTTAGCACCTTGTAAACAACTGTCTATAGCTTTCATTCTTTGGGAGTTATGTTGTTCCTACGGAAAGTCTTCAACATATGAAATTACAAGATGGTGCAACAAGCGTTCCGCGATTGCTTTATTTAGAGCGGCTCATTTAAGCACGATAAACCCAACACTAATTTGATGAACCAAAAATACACCAAGACAACATCAAGGAATAAGCAAAACTAATCTACATGTAGTAGCCCTTCAGCGGGGTCAGAAAACTTGTTGTTCACAATGCTACCTTCATCACAACTCAACTTGTTAGGGTCATCAACACAAAAATAGTTAGGGGGGCCACTGGATAAATCAAAAAAGATAGCCCCAAAGGATTTCAAACGAGGATTTCCATGAACAACCTTAGCCCAGGGGCCACTGGATACTCTGCTTTTGGAAAAGATCACATTTCTTTTCTTTGCAAACGGAAAGAAGGCATATGCAAAAGATCCAAATACTTGAACCTTCTTTCCTGGTGCTGCGTTACAAGTGATACTTCCTGTGTTGGAAAGAGTAACCGATAAATCATCATTACCAGCACTTACACCGGCTCCAGCAGTATATACATTTACAGAAGTGTGAATGTCTATACTAACGGTAATAGCCTTAGTCCACTTATAGCTTTGAGTATAAGAAGCACCGCTAGAAGAGAGTTTTGAAGAAATGCACCAGCTAACGGGAATATCAGTTACGTGGGCCTTCTTCTTGTCGCCAAATTGAACTTCCAACATTTCAACTTCCCTGGACTTGGGCTTTCGCCAAGGATTTCTCTTTTCCAAGTCGTCTCTGTATTCCGAAGGTCCAAAATAGAGTGTAGTGCCAGTATCCTCTATGTAAATGGCTGTACTCATTGCTGTTGCTGGGTCCTTTCCTTTCTGGAGTTTCTTCCAGAATTCAGACTTGAACAAGTCATTTTCAGATGCAAACCTTCTAGTGCTAGCAGTGGAACCATCGTCAAATTTGTGAACACGGTAAGATGGATCTTTGGCTGTACTTTCATCATTTTCGAGGCGAGGGAGCGACTCCACCATATCTACATCTTCGGAAACGTGATTTGAGTGGGACATTAGTTCAGTGCTTACAACACACGCGGTTTCGAAAGAGACTAGATAGCTCAGGCTGTTGTTGGCACCACATTGAAATGGAAGGGCAGAGACAGTTACCGAAAGTAACAACCAGAGAGTTAAGAAATGCATCTTTCAAGTAGGGCTGAGTCTGAAGAAAAGAGAAATGGAGAATAACCTCAGCGACATGGTTGGAAGTACTATATACGCTCAGAATGGCTAGCATTAAATATAGGCGATTTTTGCAATGCTAAGACTTTACTTACTTTCGCAGTTGCAAAAATGTATTAAGCTTGGCTGCAATATTTTTAGGCGTAAGCAAAAAGTGCTGCATGTCGAACTTCTAAAGTGCTGCATACACGATAAGTTGCAACCCTTCACGAGAATTATTGTATAAGTCGCTAGAAAAAGTTATCATATGCCAATTCAAACATCCTAAACACGCAACTATTGGGAGCTCCATCGGTGTTTCGAGCTCTACCCAAAAGGGTCAATTTGTGCAGAAAAAGCGTGTCCAAATATACAACCGTCGCCCCGTGTTAGCCACAGGCTCAAACCAACAAATTGCAATATGAAGGCTTAATGTCAAAATCACAATTCTAAACGTCAGGCAGAATCTAAAATACCCCACAACTATATCTTATTACAAAACGCTCAAAATAGCAAAGTAAACAAACCGGCACTATCCTTGAAGTACTGAGCCGGACTCGCCTCCTTCCTTGCCCTACAATTTGCACGTAGACAGCATACGGGGTAGTATCGGCTCGAAAACCCCTGACCTGGGACTACCCAACCGGCCCTCAGGACTAACTAATAAGGGCCAGATGTGGAAAGAAAATCCTCCTTGTTTGTCCGGATGTCGGCTGTGAAGTCAGACGCTTCGGTAGTCTTCGGGTTGCATATGCTGAAAAGTTTTCACTTATAGAGCAGTTACCGCACTTCAGGAAGATGTCCAGCTATTCTACTTTGCAAAGACAGTGACATAAACTAGAATTTAGCAGGGCAGAATCCGTAGTGTTTTCTTGTACGAAGTAGAAGTGGAATTCGCATCTCGGTAGCTGGTCGCATTTTTCCGTGATAAAGCCCGACTTTCATCGGTTGCAATTTTTTGCCAGACCCACTAATAACGCACCTAATTTAATTTGAACTGGAACTCTTATTACCGTTGCTGGGGAAGCAAGAAACAAATGACGTCCCGGAATCAAAACAGCTTACGTTAGTAATTGGTAGAGCCGATTAGTCCATCGTCGGTGCTAATCTTTGTTTTACAATACAATAACAAATGTAAAATGTGAATATGAATGTATTAAATGCTGAATATGCCAATTAAACTATGTACAAGCAATATGACCAACCAAACCCAAGTTATCCGAACTAAAGACTTCATGAACATCATTAAATATTAGTAAAGTAATCAAGCGACCACTTGAAAGCTTAGTAGAAATCCTTTAGTATTTCCAATCTCAATTCTCTTCTTTCTAATTCCTTGTCTACGTTATATTGTTGAATGTGGTCCTGTTCATCATCCTCCTCGTCCTCGTTGTAGTAGTAGTAGTTGCTGCTACCGTCTCTAATGTAGGTGTAGTCAAAAAAGGAATGCACTTCCTCTTCGTCGTCCAGTTGCATGGAATCGATGCTGGCATCCTCGTCGCTGTTGTAAGCTGTAGTCACCATAGACGTTCCGGCAAAGTTCTTGAAGTTTGTGAGATTGTTCAACAAGAATTCGTCATCCAATCCAGACAACATGCTAGAAGTTTCAGGTGTAGCTGTGGCGGTAGAATCCATGGCAAGTGTAGCGGAGCCAAAGTCGGCGACGTCGGAATTTGTTGTCGACGCGCTATATTCAGCGTAGACCGAGCTATCAGATACTCTCTTTCCGTGAGAGTCGGAAGAAGCTATAGACGACTCGCGAGACTTGGACGACTTCAACGACAAAGCGGTGCCGATTTTCGACAAGACCGAGCCGGTGCTTGACGTTCTCTTCTTGGGTTCAGCCTGCAATGGGCAGACTGTGGGAGAAGCGGTGCGCTTCAACTTGTGGAAGAATTTGTGTTTAGAGCCGACGGAAGCCGACGACATAGTCGATACGGTTGAAGGAGAGTGGCTCACTTCACAGGGCGAGTCGAACGTAATTGTGCCGTCCACGGTGTTGACGTAGTAGTACTGGCTGAGGGTCTGGTCGTACTGCAACTTCCATGGAGTTGCGTAAGAGTTGTGTCTCGTCATGGCGGAATAGGCAAAGATGTATACAGACGGGCCGGTATCGAGTCGCGGTCTGTCTAACGGATTATATCAAGAAGGAGCCCAGACGAAAATCACCAAGAAGCTCAAATGGTAAAGTCGAGATAAGACGAAGTTGAAATTAAACACGAAACTCGAAAACTGAGATAACTTTGCCGCCATATATATATAAATAGCCGTTTGCCATAAAGACCGAATTTACTCAGATTTGAGCCACTGGCTTACGGAACACTTCTGTTATAGCCGGCATACTTAGGGCTTCCGAGCCTGCGCCAGTAATTCCGCCGCTGGTGTTTGAGTTAAATCCGCTGATTATTAATTTCATGCCTGCATTAGGTAAGACCCGAATTTTGGTGACGAAAATCACCTCGCGCTTACTTAAGCGCTGTGCAGGTTCCGGCCGAGCCAGCCTGACGGCGGCAACAAATATCCTGCAGATAATCGTTGTCAGAAGTTGGTAATCTGTGCACAGAATTTTTCTGTCAGCTCATCGGTTTCTTTTTGCTCATCTCTGTTGTACGCTTACAATGGGAGTGGAATTCTTCTATGGATTTCTAAGACCGATTTGGCAGTTGTGTGCAATTATTTTCTGGTGTGCACAAAGACACAAACCGTAACCTTAACTTTAGTTGCAGTTTTGGCATGGCTGATGAGTTTAGCGTCCAACAACCTGCGAATAATATTTCACCTGGACTTCTTTACTAAGCGATTAGTTTCTCTAGACCTTCACAGCCGTTGGCAGATTAACCAACTCGATCTTAAACGATTATATAATCGGACTTTGCTGAAAGGGGAATAAACGTTGCACCCCAGATTTTTTTCTTTTGCTCAGCCCTTCGACTTCGCCCATCTCTGTTATCAATGTAGCCGTACCAGAATGCCTTTCTCTCCCGTAAGCCGTCATAGCCTGATTGCCTTATCCTACATCTCATATTGCTCTAGAATCTGTACAATCAGCTCAGCCGAATATAGGATCAAAGAATCTATCGTCCTGTACCCTTGTCTCGGTTATTGTCAGAATCTGGCTGATTGAATCTAGTCTCACCACTACCAGGACGCAGTCTACTGACTAGCTGTTCCCCACATGACTTGAATTGGCAATTCTGAGTAGATTGTATTACTCACCGTTTCGTCTCTTCTCCGAGTCTAGATGATAGCCAACGGCTCTCGCTTTACGTCGCCGTAGCTGATATGCGATTTAAATGTCTTCATATCCAGCGAACTTACGAACTCACTACGTCTTCCTCGACACCTTTGCATTTTCCTCACTCTTCTTTTTGGCTAGAGCCTCGATCTCGCTCACCTTCTCCTCTTGAAGGACCCGGACAGTATCCTTTGTTTCCTGCTTGTTTTTGAAGTAGTGGTCACGGTACCATTTCAATTGGGCAAGACTCTCAAGAATATCCGACTTGGCCGTATGGAGCCCGGTCTTTTTCGGACAGCACCTCATAAGCTCAGGATTGTGTCTACGGCCGAACTCCATGATTGTAGAAACATCCACCAACCGGTAATGCAAATGGTCTGTTACGCGAGGCATATCTTTCATCAAGAATATCTTATCCATGTGGATCGAGTTGCCGGCAAGAATGCCAACACGCGATTGTGGAATGTATTTTGCAATGTAGTCAAGCAATTCCTGTTGTACTCTTTCTAGCGTTTGTTCTGGATGACCCAAGATCTTGGCTACTAACCCCGACAGGGTGTGTTGATTAACGCACCACTCGCCCATGGCATCCAATCTCTCTTTGCTGTAGTACACTGTAGACTCGTAGCCTTCTTCATCTACGACATTGAGGTCTCCGTCGGTGATAATGCAACACACCTCTATAATGTGATCGTCACCAAAAACATCTAACCCCGTCATCTCACAGTCGATCCACACGAGCGGATTTTCCACCTTCTTCGTCTTTCTAAGTAACGCCTGCATTTGACCCACTTGTTCGTTGACTTTTTGTCTTTTGGTGGCTCTTTCATCGAAACCTGGCTCTTGGGAAGGAGGAATCGACGATTGCGAGATGTTTTCGGATTGCATTCTGAAGACAATTGAAGGACAAAAAGAATGTGATACTCTGGTATGTCTAGCAATGGATAAAGGCGACTTTCTCAAGTGTCTGAACATTGTCTGGAGAAAGAGTCGTCTTTGTTCTACAGAATTGTTGAAAAATTCAATATACTGGTGCACTATTTTTTCATTTCCATCGTGAGACTACCAGATTCGGACTCCAATATGGAAATCGTGAAAAAGGTGGAGACCACCGTTTTCTCCAAGAGTCCTTTTCCACACCTTTCCTTGAAAAGCCAAAATGATTTCGTTAGACTCCTTCTATTTGGCATACTACCTTCTTCATATACCCATCACCATCTTTATCGACTCTACGATTGTGGTTCCCCCAGAAAGTCAGCTTTCGATCTCAAAACTGATTCTCGAATTTCATATAGCCCAGAACAGCGATTTTCTTCTCGTTGAAAAGCCATTGTGGTTCACCCTCTTCGGCTGGGTTGAGTTGGTGTTCCAGTTGCCGTTGTTTGTATACTTTTCTTATAAGATCGCCAGAAATCATACCCAGGATGGTCTCTACTTGGTTTTATCTGTGGTGTATGGCTTCAATGCCGCTTTCACCACGTTTGTGTGTATCGGCTACGCTCTTGTTCAAGGTGAGTCTTACGGCTTGACTTCTACTCAAGGATTGCAATTGGCTGCTATCTACGTCCCTTACTTGCTCATTCCAGGCTTGATCTTGATTGACTCTGGTGCACGCTTGGTGGGTTTGGTGTCGCAAAAGGAAAAACTGGAATAGGTATTCACATGTGAATGTCGGTGAAAGCAGGATGAGAGAGATAGCCTCATAGATAAAGACAAATAGCACCAGCAGTTACAATTTTGCTGTGGATTGTCATATGGCAAAATATAGGTCATAAATTAGTCATATCTTTTAGCAAACTACGTTGGTTATGTCTTGCAGCAGCTACAGTTGCAGGATATTCATACTCAGCGAGTTGATTAATTACATCATTTATAGCAAAGGACTATAGGCATTATTACTATAGATCAATCAAGCATTTAAGCCGAATAACTTCATAAACAATATTCACCATTCAACGTGAACATTTTTCAAAACAAACACATCTAACTGTCGTACTTTTCAATCAAAGAAGTAGCCAATTCGATGTAGCTCTGCTCAGCATCTTCTTGAGAGGTACCTTCCAACTCCTTCCAAGCTTGCCACTTGTACTTGCCCTTGAGGTCGAAGATACCTGGCTTGTCAGTGGTGTTGTCGCCAACAGTGGCTTGCTTGTACAAACCGTACAATTTCAACAATTCGTCGTCATTAGGACGCTTAGATAAGTTTTGGACGGCGTTGGCCTATGTGCTGCCTGAACACGACTGCTCGTCTGATTTCAAATGCGAGATCAATTGAATCAATGCAAGAAATAAGATCAATATATTCAAGCTCATCAATGTTATACGTTTGTGAATCAATTCTTGGACATTAGATTGTCAACAAGTTCAACAACTTAAGTATATCCAATGTCAACATTATCAAGATTCATTACACGAAAACGTCACAAGATGTTGAAATCAGAAGGAACACTTACGTGTCAAATAGGCACTAAGTTAGTATGCGAAAAGAGATACGGGTTGTTGGAGAAAACCAACCCGAATTGAGCCATTGGTAGACAAAACTTTCAGAATTCTATCAGCCAACGACCAGCGCTTCGAATCAGAGGAGACGTACTTTGTCAGTGAATTCCTGAGATGGCATTTTCAATTTGTGGTTACGATATAGTACAAATCTGAGAATAAAAGTGGCACATTTCTGTGCTCCAATTCGCAATTTGGCCAGAGAAATGTTGGGCGAGAAAGACAATTTGTGACATAATCAGATGGCTTTCTCGATGCTAAATGCTTATGTAATTAAGTGTCACCTCCAGAAAAAAATGACATTAACCTATTGAAGGTAATTTAAGTGCATATTCTCATCACGTGAATATCTTTAATTTTCTTATAAGGAAATTACCTGATGGACAATCCTGCTCCATGTAGTTTTATTTAATAATTCTTAATAATCTCGTTTCTATAGTTTTAAGAATTGTATTGGAATCTACATTTTATATTTCTAAAAGTTTACACATCGGCTGAAACCTTTGATGGCCTTATTTTCAGTAACAGAGTCTCCCCTGTTCCTAAAGAAGTATAACCGTACTTCCAAGTTTTCATTGCAAAAAGAAACTTCCAAGTTGATCATCTCTTCTATCTCATTAGCATTTATAAACTCTATCTTAATCTGCAATCTAGAAACAAGTGTCTTGAGCAAACATTAGCCTAATAATCTCAAAATTAGGGAATTTGAGTAAGATCTCTTTCGTCACTTCTCTAAATTTTGCCAAACTCTCATTTCGGACTTCTAATCTCCAATCTCTCAACTATTCTTATTCTCTATCGACTTTTCGCTATTTTTCACTGTCGCTTTCAATAGCTTCGTCGTTTGAGAATTTCTGGATACATCTCTGGATGTGTACAAGCTCAACTGGTTTCTCAATAACGTATGAAAAGACTTTAGAATCATTGGCTTCATCAGGAAAACCAGTCACTGCAATGACAGGAGTAGAGGAGTTAATCCCAGTTGTGTACTTGATTAACTTAATAGCGTCTATTGCTTCAACCTTAGGCAATCTCAAAGCCGTGAAAATGAGATCAAACTTCACTTGACTTGTAGCTCTCCTGATCAATTCGTCTCCATCTGTAATTGAAACAACTATACATCCTGCTTTTTCCAACAATTTCGTTACACTATGACGTACAACAGAAATAGGTTCACAATATAATACATCAACATCTTTCTTCGCAACGAGTGAGTCTCCGTTATCGACCGAGTTGCTTGGCAACCTGGAGCTTTCACGCCTCTTTCGTATTCTCAAAAGAGCAGATGACTTGTTGTCTTCTGTATCAGAACTCGATGAAGAAAAGTCTCTGAGAACTTGTTTGGGGAAGACTGAGGCTCTAGTAGTATCTATTTCGTCTCCACTAGAGTAATTACTGATTCCCGATCCTAATCTTTCGTGCTTCATCGAATGTGGAGATGCCGACGTCGCTTCGTTGTATTTGCTTGGAGAAGAAGACCGTCCTCCTGCAGCACCTATAGGAGAAACTGGTCTTTTGAAAGGACTACCACCAGAACCAGTAAACGAGAATCCTCGTGATCTTCCTGTAGGTATAGAATCAGAAGATGACGATGAGAAACTATTTCTATGTTCCAAATGCTCCTTCTTGAATCTGTTGATAACATCCTTATTCTGCTTTTCCAATACATTCAAATTACGATACTGGAAAGAACCAAACTCAGTGAGATCTGCCAATTTACTTCCTCTTCTTTCCCTGTTGCCACTTCCTGGCATGCTTGGAATAGACAATTGCCCCGTGACAGACGAAGCTTTGTCATCGTCCGATTCGTCTTCCTGCGGGAATTGACTTAAGTGGGCACCTCTGGCATCAAAGTATTCAGTAGACTCAGGATCATCCAATACTGGCACAAATGCTGGTTTCTCTTCAAAGAGAGTATCCCAGTTGATTACAGCAAAGAATGGATGCTGTTTGATTTCATCGGCTCCGTTTACTCCCAATCTCACTGTAGGATCCAAAGTCAAAAGCTTCTTAATCAAGTCTTTCGCATCAGGAGGACAGAATTTGTAGTCTTCTTCTTCAGACAAAGATGGCCAATCTATGGCTCCTTCCAAAATGTTCTTGAACACCTTGTCCGGACTTTCAGCATGGAACGGAGTATAGCCATAAAGAAACTCAAACAATATACATCCCAACGACCACCAATCAGAAGATTCACCTTGTCCTAATCCTTCAATAGTTTCTGGAGCCAAGTAGTCTGGGGTGCCTACAAACTTCTTAAGTTCAGCATCCTTTTCGTTCTTGGGGTCGAACAAAGCATAAGAAGTTATAGAAGTGCCATTGTTCAGAGAGGGGCTGACCTGAAAATCATCGTCTACTATTGCAAATGACGATTCGGACGAAGTACGTGGGAGTATCGGATTCAAAATGGGAGACTCAATTCCACTCGAGTTGGAACCAGATCTACCAGCAGGCTTGAATAAAGAGCCTCCCCTATGAGGAGCTGCAGTAGGAGTTTGATTCAGAGCAAAGTTCTCTAGGAATGTTAAAGTAGGCGAGTTCAAGGATCCTACTGAACTCTTTCCATGATCAACTGTTGGCGAAAGTGAGAATGGAGTAACAGAACTGGTTCTCTTGTGATGGAATTCCAATAAGGGCGAATCTCCACCGAGTCCCAATCCTGATACATTAGCCAACGGGCTCTGGTTGTGAGGCTGATCTTTGTGCAGTTGCTGTGTGATGCTTCTTCTGAAGAACTCAATACCAGTTTCTGAAGAACTGCTTTTACGATGCGATCTGTGTTGTCTTCCAACGACACCTATTCTGGATAACCCAAAGTCGGTCAACTTGAGATGACCCTCACTATCTATCAAGATGTTGTCTGGCTTCAAGTCACGGTGGATAATTCCACGCTGGTGAAGATCGTTAACACCTACAATGATTTCAGCTATATAGCGCCGAGACCATTCGACATCAACTGTACCCAAAGTCTTTATCAAAGTTCCACAATCACCACCTACTAAGTATTCCATCACCAAGTACAAGTAGTCCTTGGATTGAAAAGTACTATACAACTGAGCAACATAGGCTGAATCAGACTGTTTCATCATCACTGCCCGTTCAGATCTGACATTCAAGACTTGGTTTTTGGCTATCATATCTCTTTTCTTCAAGCACTTGATAGCCACATAATCACCGGTAAGCCTTCTTTTAGCCAAAAATACAGAACCAAATGCTCCCTTACTAATGGGTTTGATAATCTCGTAGTCTCGGATTCCTCCACCAGTAGACTTGGACTGCGGAGTAGTTGAAACCAAAAGTGGAGAAAGAGGAGGTTTGGCTCCGGAGCTTATAGATCCTTTGGTGCTAGTAGAAATCTGAAGAGAAAAACTGTTACCGCCAGAGTTTGATCTCTTTTCAGTAATGCTATCATTGGTATTTTCAGCATTGACAGATGGAGAAGACGACGGCGTAGTACTATCAAACCTAGGATTTGGATTTCTTTGATAAGATGACAAATTCTGTTTTTCCACATATGGAGCAGGCGATAGATGTCTTCTAGGAGAAGAAAACGACGAGTTGTTTTCTGATGATTTCTTCGACAAGTCTAGATTATTAATCGATTCAAGGAGCTCTCGTGAAGTATTAGCTCCATTGGTCGCATTTGGAATGGAAAGGGAGGAGGTTGAAGAGTTTATGGAACTTGTCGTCATCGCACTACTTCTATGCTCCAATACTGGAGGAGGTCTATCACGTAAGAGGATGTCTTTAGGTGTGACGGACTTGAATTGACCCTCCACAAAAGCATCTTGAAACAATCTAGCGGACGGGCTTGTTGTTCTAGCTGGTTGTGGCAGATGTAACACACCTGGTACTGGGCTGAGAAGAATGGACTCTGATAATGTCTGGTCAGCAACATCAACGTCTTTGTCGCTAGATACCGAGTTATTAAATTCTTGCGGGATGGTTTGTTCTTTGATTTTCGAAACAGCCTGGCTTACTGTTTTGAGGACAGCGTCGTCTACTTCTTTTTTAATCTTTTCAGAGTACTGTAGGATGGATATGAGACGTGATAGAGTCTCTACTTTTTCACTTATTAATTGTTGTGTATCCTCTATTATTGAGCGTATAGCCGGATCTGAAGTCTCAAGATAATTAGCAGACATCACAGAATTCAATGCTTTCTCACTTGTAGGTGAGAACTGCAACTCTTCGCTCTCGTTACTAGTAGGAGGGTTGATTAGCAATGCTTCATCACATAACTCCACCAATCTCTGTAGAATGCCAAATGGAAACTTCTTCGTGTGAATCATGGGATTTCTAGCATGGAAGTTCTTATTCAAGACTTGGTTGGCAAGTCTGGGAGAATACTCTCCAGTAGAAACACTTGGTAAGAGCATTCCTTTGTATTCTAATATCAAACTATGTGTACTTTCTTCTGAAGACGAAGAAGCACTGGATGAAGTCGAATGGTTGGATATGAGTGAAGTAGAAGAAGAAAGCGCAGAAGACGTCGGAGACACTAATGGCTGCAACTGTTGTTGGGCCAAACTCTCAGAAATGCGTATTATCAACTCGCGCTGATCACTGATGGCATCATGACATTGCTGAAGATCTTCATCAGCCCGATGTTCAACTACGCATAAATCAGAATGCTTTTCTATGAACCAGGCGGGGATTTGTCTTTCACATATTCTACAGAGAATGGTCTTCGGTTGGGGAACATTGTCCTCGTCTATAATGCCTAACTCCTTGAGATTTACAAGATAGCCTTCAAAGATCTCTGAACCAAAACCTAGCAAGTTGATGAGATTTTCGGGTATCGTTAACTCTACGTCTAAATGTGTAAATGGCTTTATCGTCCACATTGAATGAGTGGGCATTCTGGTCTTGGCGTCGTGGATAAGAATCCCTTGAGCCTCTAGTTCTATTACGTCTCCGTTATTGGAGAGCTTCGAGCTTATGGTGCTCGAAGTATCATCATCTACAATGCTGGCATCATCACTGTCTCCAAGTTCTTCTCTGGGGACGTAATCTATAGTAGGTATGAGGACGTCCTTAACATCTTCCATCGAGTTGTGAGGTGTGAGATTTGTTCCTCCATCGTCAGCATGTTGGCTTACAGTAGTGTTGGTCGCTGTGAGGAATTTTACCTTGTAGCTACAGTCATCTACAATCATCTTGTCGATGGCGTTGTTGAACACCAGGAGATCTTCCGGGCTGTTTCCGATGATAATCTTGGAGATCGGGTTGTCGACGATTTTCTTGATTGTAGTTCCTATGATGAACTCCCAGTTTTTACTCAAGTATCGCACTTTGCCGTCAAGATCGAGCTCCATAACTATGGTGGGGTTGTTGGAAGAAGCGAGTCGTAAGTCGATCTGCTCTTCGATGGTATTTACAAGGCTAGGGTAGTCACCAATGGGACTGGGGATGGCTAGTGCATCATCTTTTGGCACCTCTAGTAATTGAGATTGTGATAGCGTTCTGTGAGTAGTCAATAGAGACTCTGGCGATTTCAGAAGTGGCGATGGCTGTCGTTCATTTGAACGAAGAATGGAAGAGTTGTTGCTTCTGGTGATTTCGCACGGAGATACCGAACGTTCGATATCGCGGAGATTGTGCATCAGTAGTTGAAAGAGTGGCTGGTGAAAAAGCCCGTTCTCTTCAGAGGCGTCGCTATCCATATCTTCCAGCGGCTGCGACGGCTGCACCGGCGTCGATGTTCTGTTTATATGTTCAGCCATCGGCGCTTACAGTAAAGATTAATGTCAGTGAAGATTAATTAGACACAATAAGTTGATAACTGAAGTGATGATATAGATTTCACTCACGATAAGAACAAAGGTATCAACGAGGAGGCTGTTGTAGCGATTGACAAAGTGGCACAGATATTTGTATGCTTATTTGAGTTGTATCAGATCCCGGATCGAGTTACAAATTTCCATGAGCCGATTCGCAAGACTAAGGACACGATGGCTAGTTTTAACCCTTTTGAACACGCTGACGTGTAAGACAGGTGTAAAGAGTATGAGTGTATGATAAGAGTAAAGGCCAAACTAGACAATTCTGCAAACTGAGGAAAACTTCAATCTTGATGTTGAAGAAAATCTGCTCTATTTGAATAAATATTTATTATGACTAGATATTATTAGTGACACTGGAACGGGGTAGCGATAAGAGCGCATGGCCCAATAGTGAGATCTAGCACTGGACTGTAGTGGGGTAGCGAGAGCTGGTGGTGTGAGCTGGCGGCCCTGGCGGAAATTAGGGGAAACAATAGACAGGGCTGGCGCGGCCTTAGCGAGAAATAGGGACGATTGTTTGAGAAATACTTCCACAGTTTTAAAGGCTGGAGGCTCAAGTTCAGCTTCTTGTCTGTGGATTGTATCTAAAAGTAATTTTCTCCTAACTTACATTGATCTGCTTGTCATTGCTTACTATTGTGACGGCTCTGGTACCTAATCTTGGAAATGTCCACTATTCAGCATTTAACATTGAAATCTTGGAAGTCATCGTGGATTTGACTTCTACTGGTGGAAATATTTATGTCCTAGCGCGGTCTCTAATTCGTCAGTGAAGCAGTAATTTATGCTCATAGGCTTAGGTAACTATTTTCTATACTTTTAACGGGCCACTGAGTCATTGTACGATGCTCCAGAGAGTCTGAAACTTCGCCCCCATCATTCGCCCACTTGTGCTCCTGGCTCAGATGGAGCCTCGACTCCTTGCGTTGCACTGGAGACGTAACCTCCTGCGCATGAATCGTCCCTTGGTTTCTCAACCGAAGTTTGGCTGTGATTCTCGTAAGATGTTTCAGTTTGAGGTATAAGCTTCCCCAATTTGCCGTCGTTCGTCTTTATGAGCGATATTGGTACGATGATTCTTCAGTATCCACGCAGCGGACTCTTATCCTTTCAAATCTCTTCCCTTTTCTTCTCCTGAGGTTACACGAGCAGCACAGGCTTCTCTCATTAACCTCTTCTGAAAACAATTCAAATCACACAATTTCTGTATTTCTGTATATTAACTTTGATATGAGGATGAGAAGATGGCAAAATGATACTTGAAGCAGCTATCTTACATACCTAGAGATTTCACGTCTTGTCGGTCATTGTCTTTTGTCTAACCCTCTTTTTCTGGTGCTCATTTTCCAACCCTGAACTCTGAACTCTGAACTCTGAACTCTGAACTGAACAGCTTCAGCTCCTAGTACTTTGTGTATTCTTGCTAACCAGTGGTGTGCTTACAATCAGTTCTACATCTCTCTAAATTCCTAACTATTTGAATTTTTATTCCTTATATATATACAATATTGGTGTAAAAAAGACAGGATTATTATGGTGCTGGACTGGTTAATGTTAGTGAAACTTCAATGGTCCTAGTCTGTTGGAAAAAGGATTACAGAAGATTCGGTCATACGCTTTAGTTCTCTTTCTCGAGCTGCGTGAAGATGTATTCATAATGGCATATGAGTATTATTCCTGTTGAAAGAATTGAAAAAGAAAACTGGTTGAGTCTCAAGACACTCACTTTTATGATTTTTATGTAGATGAGTCCAGATTGGTGATTATTAGTTTTTTGTGCTGCAGCAAATGCTACTGGTAAGAATAAAAAGAGTATAAGGTTGCCGCCCACAAGTCAATGTAGAGCGACTTTATCAAAAAATTCAAAGAGTTGGATCTTGAATTCGTTACATGATCATTAAATCGTTAAGGTCGTTAAAAGTTGGATTTTAATCGAATCCTGTAAGATCGGTCAGCTTCCCAATAAGCAAATCCATGCACAATGAAGTGGTGGCTCTGCTTAGGAGCTATCGACTCACTCTAAAATGGTTGTCTTTTCAGAGTGTATCAGCTAGTGAACTGGAACACAGGCTTGGAGTCTAATATGCTTCTCTTCTTGATAGACTCCAATAAATCTGTGTTCTTCTTTTCGTTTTGTTCTAATATCAAGTTCTTAAGACACTTGTTTTCCATCTCCAATGTCTTCAACTTCTTCTCCAAGGCCAACAATCTGTCTTGCAATTCCTTGGACTTTTGTTCCATCTCTTGCTCCTTCAACTTCTTCTTGATTCTGAATCTGGCAGAAGCGGCGGTGTTTCTCTTTCTCTTGTCTTCCGAAGCAGCGCCCTGTGCCACAAGCTTTTCTTCTGGTAAGGCACCATTGCCTTCGGATGGCAAGTTCAAGAACGACAATGCAATGTCATCCTCCGACTTGACGACGACGGATGGCTGTTGTTGCTGTTGTTGAAATTGGACCTTCTGCTTGATGGGAACCACGTTGTCGACCGAAAGGACATCCAAATCAAAAAAGTCAGATTGGGAAAAAATGTCCAACTCGTTCTGGAGCTGTTGTGGATTGTATTCGCTCAAGTTTGGCGACACCACCGAGTCGAAGTCGAGGTTCAAGTTGTTCAAGTAGTCGGTAGGGTGTAAGTTCATTTTGTCTGCGATGTGAAGAGTGAAAAATTTCGCACTTTCAGTAAGATTTAGGGAATAAAATCTGAATATCAGCTAAGATATCAATGAACCGAATGTGATGGAAAGAGATTTGTGGTTGGAGATCCCCAAGCGTTTCTAACAATTCTATGTAGATTTGGACTATTATAAAATTACAAATAAACCAGGAAAAAGGAGTGGTAAGATTTTATTTAATATATACAACAGAAACTGAAATCTGTATATGGATAGAAAAATTTTCTCCGATTAAGGAGTGAGTCAAACTGGGCTTGACTACATTGTCTGATCAGCGCTGACAAATATGGCTGATTCTGGTAGCCACATGCCGGATGCCATCCCAATTAGGCATTATCTTCCTGGTAACCGCGCTAAATGTTTCACAGTATTCCAGAGCCTTCCGACACTGGAATCAAAATACACCCGTGATACACCCGTGCCGCAGCGCTACAGGCGTAAGTTGCTGTAGAAGTCAGCGAACAACCGCACAAGCGGGTGTAGTGCAAGCTGTTTGTGTGCAATGTAGCGTTTGAAGCGACGCTTCCACCACAAAGTTCGCTGCTCAGTCGGCTCTTTGGAACCCAAGACGGCCACCTGCCTGTTGGAGATTGTGAAAAGTGTTGAATTGCAGATTGGCTACGAAAACTGCAATACTACGCCACGGAAATTGCCTGTTTCAGCTACCGACAGTGAATCCGTCGGCCGACAGAAATGGACCAGTAGTTAAGTCTTTATTATCACTGAATTTGTGTTGACAACGATTGCCTTTGAGCCACTGGCTGTTCAATTTCGGTTACCAGCTTAAAGCATCCGACACGAGCGAATTCCTCCTTCTGCGCTTTCTGCTTCCGATCACTGCAATGAAATTGTCTTTGCTCGATCCAGACACGACATCTCTTAGAAACTGCCTGCATGGACATTGCTTTTTGACTCGGACTCATGTTGCAGAATTCCTATCACGGCCGCAAAAAGGCTTTATAGGTGGAGGGTGCTCCCCTGCCAAACGACTTGGGTTCTGCTGAATTTGTTGGAATCAAATAATGCTTCAGAAAAAGCAGATGCACGAATCGACAACGTGGCGTGGCAGGCATTAATTACAAGCTTTTTGAGTTCTCTTCGATAAGAAATGATAATTTGTATTCGGTTTTGTATAAACAATTATATAGATTGAAAAATTCAAAACATAACCAAACCAGGAAACTGATAGTATCTGACAGCAGCCCAATTGACAAAATTTCCTTCTTTGTTATCTCTGCTCCAAATGTACAACAACATTCGTTCGAACTCTTCGATATAATGAAACTTCAATCTTTTCTTTATAGATCTGACCCTTGAAATGATAAGATCGCGATCAGCATTTGTTATCGCTACAGAGCCAGCTAGTATCAACGGAAACATTAAACTACTTTCCAAGTTTGACTTCTCTGGGATCAATTTGACAGCTCTTAGGATAGTAGAAAGGCACACTTTAACTCTTATATCTTGACGGTTGTATCCGTCTTTGATTTGGTGCAATCTTAAAAAGGCAGCCCATTGTAAAGCCATGGCATATTGAGACATCTGGACATCTGAAACATCATTGAAGTTCATTGTAGTTGGTAATTCCCAATCTTGAAGTTTCATCTCGATGTCATCCGCCATTAGCTGAAATTGCCTCTCTTGATCTTCGCCGTCGTGCCTCGATTTACGTAACGAGGCCAAAGTTGAAATATTGCCCAAAATTTTGAATATTTCACCAGCGATACCAAATCTAAAGCCAAACTTGCTGTTCAAGATCTCTGTGACTTCCTCTTGATCATAAACATGAGATTCTATTTCTATTTTTTCACATATAGTCAGTTCGTTTGTTTGACCATCATCATTTTGGGCTGATTGTTCAATATAAGGTGGATGGCAAGTACTAAGGCTTGAAATAAGATCTATATAGCAAAAAAGTTGAACTAACATAGGTGCATAACCACTTCGAGCTGATGCCATTTTTTTAATACCTCCTCTAAATTTTGTGATCTCAGATGCTTTTTCTAACAAAACAGACCAACCTAAAGATGATCCATTCAATATTTCCATGATTCCACTCAACAAGATTGATAGTAAGATTTCATCAGAAAAGTAGTACTCTACTTGAGTAGTGCTCCCTAATAATGTAGCATGAGAACTTGAACGATACAAGACAGCGTCTCTAAAAAATTTTATATCATTACCTGCTCTGTGAGCTGAAGCAATGGCCAAAATTGGATCTCTGACCCTCTTATCTTTCAATGAGATAGGGATGATAGTGCTCATGAATGCATTAGAGGTCTCGTCGGCAAATATTGTGAATGATACATCGGTAACAAAATACTTCAACAAAAATCTCTCTTTTATTGAAATATTATTTTCCATTACAATATTATTCAAAAGACTCAAGCATACACTATTACAGATTTGATTCATGTTCTCAAACAATTGGTGATATTTGATGGATGTTGATTTGTGTAATTGAAATGGTCCAGGTGTATCAGATCTAGATATTGCCATACGTTTTCTTGTCAAATTTTCATTACTATTGTTGATACTCTCATTATTAATATTGGCCACCCTCTCAGTATTATTCAGACTGTCCGCGAGAATTAGACCAAAATTTCTTAAATCCTGATCCATTATGGAGCTGGTAATATTATCGTCGCCATCGTCGTTATCTCTTCTAAACAAATCAGAAAAAAGTGCATCATTGCTACTACAAGTACTGTTCATAGGTGAAGGTTCCACCCATGTATTCGTTTTCTTACCCGTGGTTAATAGTGTAATGTCGTTGTCAAGCAAGGAATCGGTAGTCATCATAGCAGCTGGAGAAACTGGAATGTTATGGATTTCCTTTACACATCTTTCCCGAAGATGCTCGGAAGATTTCTGTTCCTTGGAACTTGTTTGCAGCAGAACTGTAGTTTCGGAACAATTTCCGTCGTTGCGATTGTCAAAATGCGGCGAAGCTGAACCATCATCAACAGAAAGATTGTTTATAGGTAAAGTTGAACTTGACGCAGATTGAGGTATCGACAAGCTGATCTCAGCCTGCCTTTGCAACAACGGCTCTAGTTTCGACGATTTGGCCCTTGGCTTTCTCTTACGCACCGTAGGTCCTGAACATTCCAAATTCAGTTTGGTACAATAGCCACAATTGGGCCAACTTTCGTCGCATTTTCTCTTTCTCTTTCTACATGCTTCACAGGCAGATTTCGAGTGGCGTATACCAGTTCTCTTCTCGAACTTTCCATTTCTGCGTTCCCTCGGAGGCATCAAAGAGTTGCTTCTAAAGGAATAATCCCTATCGCCTCTCTGCGGTCTACCGATCTTTTTCAAAGGTCTATCCAACACGCACCTAATGTTCATTCTAGTACACCTTTCACATGGCACATCTCCCGTACAAACTTGCTTTATTTCGTGACATCTGTCACAGGCTCGTTTCTTCGACTTCGGAAGCTCCTGGAGCAGTTGAGGCAGTGAAAGACGTTCCAAATGTTGATCTTGATCCTGTTCGACTGATATTATTCTTGAGATGCTGTGAAGATTTTCAACCTCATTCTGTCTTGTTCTTTCAGACATGGGTATAGGCATTATAGTCTCGTGAAAACGAGATAGGACATTTATCCGTGAAGCTTGAATTCAATTGTGAATCAACAAAACCTCTACTAACGGTAGTGAAGTATGGGGCTTCAAATAGGTAGATAATTTACCGTGCTGTACTTGTTAACTTACTCGTAACATCAAGTACTTCTTTTTGGATCGAATCTAATATCACATCGCTACGAAAGCATAACTTTGTGTTCCTTATCTAAAAATATGGAACCAAGAAATTAATTTTGCGTTGCTTATCAGCTCGTGATTACATAATGAAGCATAAATTTTCACTTCCGACGGAAGTTTTCTGTGGATTGGACTACAAATATTTGCTCGAACTAACGACCGGAATTGGTTCAATCTATATCTCAAAAGCACATATCCGACCAGTCGTCAACTGCTGAATTACATCTCATTTTGTCCTTTTATCTTGCTGCAAAAAGACAATCTAGTATCACTCGAAATTTTTGGTCTTAGAATTTCTCCACCCTCCGGTAAAGATTAGAGGAAGATTTATATATCCTGTATTCGATAGGTTGGACTTTACTCATAGTACATGCCATTTCGAAAAAAATGGTGAAAATTTCAAATACCTGATTTAGTACTTTAAGAGACCGAAAAGATTGAGAGGATGTGCATTTTCAAGCAGTTGCCCCGAATAAATTTGAATTAAACTAGAATATGTATAGAAAGCTATAACAGTATGCATTGAAGTCAAAGACCCATACTCTTCACAAATTGATCAATGTCAGCCTTGATGTTATATGAACAAACTTCTTCGATTGTAAGCCTGTTATCATCATTCAAATCTGCGGCTCCCGAAGACCAACCAATTCTTTCATTCAAGTTTTCTCTAGCTCTTAATGAAGCAGCTTGAATTTTGTTGGCTCTCGGTTGTCTAACAGCCTGGTATACTTTCAATCCTTCTCCTGAGGAACAATTGAACTTTTTGCTGAAAATGTAACCAAAGGCAGCTGCGTCTTCAAATGCCATCACTGCACCTTGAGATTGATCTGGCATTTGAGGATGAGCAGCGTCGCCTAGTAAGCCGACCTTTCCCTTGACCCAATATGGATACGGCTTGTGAACATATAATCTCCATTGTTTGATATCAAACGCAATCTTGAATAGTTCCTTTAAGGCATCATCCAATTCTGGAAATGTATCTAATAATTGTTCAGGCGTAGCCTCATTGTTCCAACCGTCTTCACGCAAATCATTGATCTCAGCCGGATAGAAACAGTAACATGAAACAATCTCACCATCTGAACATGGTGACAAAACAATTTTATTTTTTCCCTTACCACCCCAGAACTCTATGGCTTCATTCTTTGAAAAGTCCGTTAATCCCAACTTAAGAACGTCTTCTGTTCTAAATAAGCATCTGTAACAGCAAGAGGTTGAAATCCCAAATTCTGGTATAACACCTATTTTCTCTCGTGTTGTAGATCTGATGCCATCAGCCGCAATGATCAAATCAGCATAAGCTTCTTTGCCGTTTTCAAAAACCATATGCCCTGTTTCATGGTTGACGTCAATGACTTTATAATCAACTAACAACTTACATGGTATACCCTCCCCTTCTTCTTGTGTTGCGGTATCCATCAAAACATTATGAATGTCTATTCTGTGAAAGTTATAATATGGAGTTCCAAAAGCTTTTTCGTAGTCTCCCAAGCTGTAAACACCCTCAATTTCACCCGTCTTCCAATCATGTCTGATCAAATCCTTCAAGATGATTGGCTTGGCAGCATCAATGTCAATTCCCCATTCCTTCAAGTGTTTACCACCATTTGATGCGCACGACAATGAGGCACCTACTTCACCAGCAAAGTGATATCTCTCATAAACTGTAACAACATGGCCATTTCTTCTCATGGCAATGGCACCAGCAAGACCACCTAATCCAGCACCTAATACTGCGACGTTCAATGGTTTCCATTCCTTTGTCATTACTTCCAGCTGGTTTAAAAATGCGTAAATATTATGGGTTTTATTATTCGATTGAGCAGAAATTAAATCTTTAGTTCAATCTTCAGAATTGATAATAAGAGACTAAATCCCGAAATATACGATTACTTGTGGTTCCATTTTATATATTCCTGATTTGCAGTAATTTCACGAACCTTCGATTAAAAGTTCTGATAATCGTTTTGCCAGTAGCGCATTGGTGTAATCAACTGGGTTGTGGAGTCGGAAAAAGGATCGATAAGGAAGTGTATCGAGATCCCACCAGCACAAAATTAACCGTCGCAAATTTAAAATACGCCTCCGCAAAGCTTTTGAATAGCCACTAGACGAAAAGGGATAAAACGGAAATTTAAGTCACTATCGCAAATGGATATCTAAAGCGACATACGACGGTGTGTATACTTTCAGATTCAATTTGACTGCATGTTTGTTTTTGGAACCCCAGTTTTCATCCTCGATAAGCTCTTTTGAATTCGTAAATTTATATTTCGCCAGATCAGTAGCTACAGAGAACTAACTTTATGAACATAAAAAATTTTAGAGAGGTAAGTAAGAGATGGAAATGAAGGGATATGAACCAGAAAAGAAAGCTAGGAATCAAATAAAGCGAGAGAGATACGAGAAAGCACCAAGATTCTTATACAGCATATACTGAACTAATATAGTGTATCTAACATCTATAAACCCAAAACTCTCTCCAAAATCTATAACTTGTATCTAAAGTGTCTATTTTCAAAATCTGTCAAGTTGGACCAGGCGAGTTTCAATTCTTCGTCTTCAGTCAAAGGCAATTCATTCTTCTGCTCTTCGTCTCTACTCTTGTTTCTGCAGTAGTAGATGAAAGCGATTACCCATGTTATAACTATACTCAAGGCTTGAGTAACTAACAAGCAGATTTTCGCAGGATAATAGTTCGGAGCATCCTTTTGTTGATAACTCTGAGGACCAACAATATTACCAATGGCAAAACCAAACATGATAAAAAGGTTGGCGCCAATCTTCTTTGTATAACCAGAAAAGTTGGCGCCGACCCAACTATATATGATAGCCAAAGGGGCAACAATGAAATTAATGAGGTAGATACCAACCAACAAGCCAGCTTGATTAGAGTTTGGCAAAAACGACATCAAAGCACCACCAATGATAGCAGGAATAAGTAAGAGAGTATTGGCGATCCAGCGTGGGAATCCTTTCATAACGAAATATGTAGATAACAATGTTGAGAAAATGGATACAACACCAGATGGCATATTCAATAGCGCAGCTTCTCTTGATGTGAAACCAAAGGAAATAATATCTGTCGATGAAAAAGTCGAGATCGTACTTGACGAAAATGAAACGGTGATAGCCAAAAGACATAATAACCAAGTTTGACTATCACGCAACAACTCCCAAAATTGAGACTTGACTAAGTGTTTATTTTGAATACCAACTTTACTTTCGGTCAATTTCGTCAACAACACATACTTCTCCTTCCGTGTTAAAAATTTGCAGGATAGTGGATTGTCTGGTAAAGTAAAATATGCTGCTAAACCGGCGATTATATTGAGCACACCAATGACAATAAACATTACTCTCCATCCACGAATTGAAGTACTTGAAACCAATTGAAATAAGTATGAGATCAATCCACCAAATATTTGACCCAAACCCAAACCACAATACCAGATACCACTTCTAAACGAACCTTCATATGATGTGTACCACATTGTTGTAATAAGTAACAAGCAAGGACTAATGGCAGCTTCTGTACAGCCGAGTAAAATACGGACGGTCAACATACCACCAAAGTTTGTGGGTGCAGCACAGCAAGCAGAAAAGACACCCCAAAGCAAGACATTTAAACCCAAAACCTTCGAAGGAGAAAATTTTTGCAAAAAGTAGCCTTGAACGGGTTCAAAGAAAAAGAAAGCAACGAAGAAGAAAGTAGCCAAATATGAGAATTGGTTGTTGACCAAACCAATATCTTGTGACATACCCATAACATTACTATAGTTCAAAGCAACTTTGTCTAGAAACTGCAAGAAATAGCATGACAACATAATTCCCATAATACGATAATCAACCTTTCTAGTGACTGCCTCTGCTGAGACAACTTCGTCTGGATTATCGTCATCAAAATTCTTCAAAAATTCGTATACCAGTTGATCGTGGGTGTCACAGTTGACAAAATCTATTGTTGTTCCCACTTGGGTAACGCTAATAGCAGCTAACGAACTTTTTTCAACTGAGCTCATGATCCTTTTGACTCAAGTTTCTATCTATTGGTGGGAAGTAGAGACGATAAGTGAAAATATATAGTTTGCTCGAAATCTGTTAGCTGTAAAACGAATCGAGTCAATAAAGAGCGTATATGAACATCGAATAAGAACGAATTTATATCTATATCTATGTCTATATATATGATTTAGTAGCAGACGCCGATATCAGCAATATGGCTAAGGAAACCAACTCTAGATGATAGTCGCAATCTGCAGAAGATCGTTATCGGCACGTCAAATTTGCGCCCCACGGAGACTTTTCAGATAGATGCGAAAATTCAGATAGCGGCATATTTGCGTTTCCGGAACTACAGGCAACTAAAACTTCTTATTTCCACTATGGCATTTGTAGGCTCCCGATTATTTGCTGGAACCACCTAAATCTATTGGACGAATGGCTGTGCATAAGCATGAAATTCAAATATATTGGTCATTTATCTCATTCTTGAGAGCTGAATATCCCTTTTTCTTTTCTCTAAAAGAGTTTGTATCGCGATTCTACCAGATCGACATTATTCATCTAGATTCATTAAAATGACTGCTAAACTAATTATTTGCCCTGGGTCGACGATTCTCGTCACTGGTTCAACTGGTTTTATTGGAGCTCACTGCGTTAAACAATTATTACAGGAAGGATATAAAGTTAAAGCCGCTTTAAGATCCAAGCCAAAAGCTGATAGATTGATGCAAAGTGTCGAAAGAAAGTATCAATTTTCTTTAACGTTTGCTTTTATCAACGATATCACTGACTTGAAATCAATGCAAGAAGCAGTTGTTGGTTGTGACGGTATTCTTCATTTAGCTTCACCATATACATATTCTGTTACCAACTTTGTTGATGAGTTATTAACCCCGGCCGTTAAGGGAACAACAACAGTTATGGAAGCTGCTATCAACGAACCAAAAGTTAAAAGAGTTGTTATCACCTCGTCTTTTGCAGCTGTTTTCGATGCTTCAAAAGGCATGCAGCCAGGGGTGGTATTGACAGAAAGAGATTTCTCTCCTTTATTGTGGGAAGATGGAGCTAATACCAGCGACGTTGCAGTTGCCTATCGAACATCCAAAATTGTCGCTGAAAGAGCAGCTTGGGATTTCATCGAAAAAAGGCATCCAAACTTTGATATTGCTGTTTTATGTCCACCTATGGTCTATGGACCGTTGATGAATACTTTATTGCTCGATTCAATTGAATCTTTGAATTTCAGCAATCAAGGCATTTGGAAGATGTGTACTTCAACTTCCATGGATGAAGTTCCACCTACAAAGGGTCCTGTTTGGGTTGATGTTAGAGATTTAGCAAATGCTCATATTAAGGCTCTAATTACTCCTGAAGCTTCAAATCAAAGATTTATGGTTAGTGCTGGTGATTTCTGCAATCAGCAAATTGCAGATATACTTAGAGAGAAGTTACCAAAGAAATTGGCTGATAATATTCCTATTGGTGAACCAGGGAAGAGAATTACCGGTTCTCACTTTACTACCAATTCAACTAGGGCTATCAAAGTTCTAGGTGTACATTTTAGAAGATTTGAGGATGCTGTTTTAGATTTGGCTTTGCAACTTTTTGAGTATACTCAAACCTAATATAAACATTTCATTTGCATTTGATGTATTTTTCAACTAATTGTTGTTTGTTGTCGGCTTCTATTATCTGCGATGCTTGGACTTTACTATTTAATCTTGCAATATCAACTGTAAACTTTAAAAATATACACCCTCCTCTTTTATGAAATTTATTGTGTAAGAATTCTATATTGAAAAGTATAAGAAACACATCTGACTACATTCTTGGGTCATACAAGAGGGAATGTGAATGAATATATAAGTATATTTCTGAAACTATTGTTGAATTCACCACCCTATAGTACCATGAGCCAATGCTAATTCTTTAGCAGTCAAGTCAATAAAAGAGCTAGCTTGCCACAATGCAGCATCCATGTGCATAAAGGGATGTGGCACACCCTCAAATCTTTTGAACACAACCTCGTTACCATTAGTAATTAACTTCTTGGCGTAAGCTTCACCTTCATCTCTCATTGGGTCACACCCTGCTGTAAAAATGACAGTTTTAGTCAATCCTTTCCAGTTCGGTGCGGTAATGATGCTCTTGAGCCAGCCCATCTTCGCAACTTGTAGGTCGTACTCAGACTGATCCTTAGATAATGAGGACCATTTTAACGAATCGAACCATTTCAATCTTGCCCAGTTCAATGTTGGAGCAAATTCACACTCTTTTGTTGAGAAGTAGGGAGAGTCTGCAGCAGTTTCGTACGATTGGATATCATCAACTTGTGGGGTACCGGCACAAACCAATTTCAACTTGAGGCCAATGTCTCTGCACAAGTGATCAACTGCTAAACAGATATTACCTCCAGCACTAACGCCACCGATTGAAATACTATCTTTGTTGAATCCTAATTTTTCAGCATTTTGATGGACAAATTTAGTAGCTTCGAAACAATCAGTCAAACCAGTGGGAAAAGCAAATTCTGGGATCAACCTATAATCAACATCAACTATGGCAATTCTTGCCTTTGCACAGTAGTGTTTCAAAACATGCGATTCAGTATCCAAATCGCCTAAACCCCAACCACCACCGTGGAAATCAATATGTACTGGTAATAACTCTTCTTTCTTGCTATCATTCGGTCTATAGATTCTCAATACAATTTCAGAACCATCTTCAGCTTTGAATGTTATATCTTTGATGTCTTCGATATCTGGTGCAGGAGCGGTACCATAAGAATAGATCTTTGAGTAGTTCTTCCTCAAGAGTGGAAGATCTATCATAACATTTGGAGTATGAGCAACATGTTCATTGTATAAATTAACAAATACTGGATCCATCTTTCCGAGCATTGTCGGATGGATTGGATTGATTGCTTCATGGCCCGTTTCGAGTACTTTCGACATTAGTAGTTATGAGAATTGATAACTCCTTTTGAGATAATAAAAGGAAAATGGATAAAGAATTGATTTCAATTGTTATTATATACAAAAGTTGTGATTGTCATTCTTCGTAAGATGTTTGGCTTTTATGAATAAGTAGTATGTAGTAGTGATTCAAGGTCACTGAACATTTTTCTAACCGTTGCCTATCTCTTATCTCAAAAAGAGGCCGTCGGAAATTTAATTTTCGCAATCTAAGTTTTTTACTTTGAGGACAGAAGCCCGATAAGGAAGCAGTTCACGGCTTTCATTTTGAAAAATGACAAACTATCACCAATACAGATTTGAAAAAAATGGCAAGTTCGCGTATGTCGAGATAAGAATGGAGGACTTCGTCGTTATTCTTTTCTGAAGTACCAAAATAACTTATAAATACCATTTTACTTCTTCGTTTAATCCATTCATTCATTGTCAGATCAGCTGAGATAAATATACTTCTACATACAAATATGACAGCCTGGAACCAAGGTAAGATATTAATTTCAGGGGCTGGCGTTGTCGGTTTATTGCTAGCGCAATCATTAAAGAAACTAAACATTCCATACGAAATATTCGATAGAGATGAATCAATATGCGCTAGAGGTCAAGGTTGGGGTATCACAATTCACTGGGCATTGAACGATATGTTGAGCATGCTACCAGAAGACTTAATCAAATCTGTATACGATGCTCAAGTCTACGAAAATTTCCATGAGAATGACAATGGTAATTTCATTTATATCAATGGCTCAAACGGTATCCCAGTTGTTAATATCCCACCTGCTCCAAGATTGAGGGTCAGAAGAGAAGAGATTAGAGTAATCTTGTCAACTGGAATTAATGTCAATTGGAATTGTCAGACCGTTAACATTGAGATGGATGAGAATACAACCGATATCAACAAGAGAGTGACAGTCACATGCAAGAACGGTAAAGTATTTCAAGGTGGAATATTGATGGGTGTCGAAGGTTCCAAATCTGTCACAAGATCAATTACAAATCCTACCAATCATGAATTGCAATATTTACCAGTTAGATTTATTGGTGGTACCATTGAGTTATCCGAGGATGAATACAGGACGATGGCAACATCTTTCAGTCCATTGTTGTTCCAGGGCACAATTCCACAAACTGAATCATTCTTTTGGTATTCACTCTTAGCAACACCAAAATACACTAAAAACGGTACTTATAAATCACAGATAATGATGTCATGGAAAAATAATCCGGATGAACCATTTGATACACCAGAAGAAAAATACGCCCTGATTAAAATTCATTCAAAAGGATTAGACCCAAGACTACAATACATGATTGACTACTTGGACAAGAACACCGGTTCTTTCATGGAGTTGCAATTGGCAGATTGGCCAATATGCGAGTGGAACGATTTCAATAATAAGATCTTGTTGATGGGTGATGCATGCCATGCGATGACGATGTATAGGGGTGAAGCTTGCAATCATGGCATTGCTGATGTTAAACTATTCACAACCTTGTGTGAAAGCTTGTTGAATGATAAAATTGATTGGAATGGGGTTGTTAGGAAATATAAAACTTCTATAAAGGATAGATGCTCAGAAGCTGTTCTTCTATCGAGACAAGCTTGTATCGATGCTCATGATTGGAGCAAGATATTTGTCGGTAGTCAGTCTCCGTTGCTAGCGATTAGGAAGAAGAATTGATGACTAGTGTTTGTTACACTTTTCTATTTGTATACTCAGTTCTGATACTTCAGCGAAACTTAAATGTTTCAGTTACTACTTGCCTATTGACATTTTAACTTCTAAGTAGAAAAAGAGTACATTTTGATCTTTTGGAATTGAGTACAGTATTTTGAAGCCAAAATTTCTTAGCAAACTTCATATAAATGTAAGTTTCGTGGGCACTTTGCAGGTCCAGAAAATTAATGTTCAAGTTCTTTATAAAACGGTAATATACATATACATTCAATTACACACAATTGATACTAGATAACTATTTCCAAGTCAATGTCAATGCTCTTGATAAGTTTGTCCATCTCTCCAAACTCTCTGTAAGTAGACTTGGAAATCCTTTCTTCTTGCTTGCTCTTTTCGTCCAACAACTCTTGGTATTTAGCCTTGGCATCATTCATAGCCTTTTCATTCTCCTGGTTGATCAAATCCTGATAGAAGATTCTAGTGGTGGTCTTCAATCTTGAAAATGGGTCACCTCCATCCGTCACCGTTGCTGTGTTTCTAGACTTTATTTCAGCCTTCCTAATGTTTGTCAGATTTAATTTACGGTTTCTCTCATTGACCTTGGACATGACGTTAGCAGACAGAGACGGGTTGTGCGTGGTTTGATTCAACAACAACGAGTCCAATTTCTTCAACTTGTCGATGATTTCTCTTGCCTTTTGGGGGTTGGCCTGCTGCTTTGCGATCTTTAATTCGTCCATCAATCTAGCCTTTCTTGTAACTGCATCATAACCCGATAATTCATCTCTACCTTGTAATTTCTGCTTCCGAGAAATCATCTCGTTGACATCCTTGTCACTGAGACCTCTATTGAAGAAGGCTTGCAATTGGTCGTATTTATCGTTAACATCATCAACGTAGTCAATTGTTTCTCCAGTCTTTTCCAACTCGTGTAGATACCTGTCAAACTCCTCATGAGAAATAGACGAATCGGAGAAAATGCTGAGTGGAAAATCTTTGGTCTGCTTCTTGTTCTGGCTCACTACCAAAAATAAGTCACACATAAAGGTGTTCAATTTGTAAGCTTTTTGCGGTCTAGATTCAACATCAATTATCTTCACCATTCTATACAGAGGCTTTCTTGATCTCTTATCAATACCAAGGTTGACTTTGGCATAGCAATCGACAATGACTTCGCTGAAGTCGGAGTAGAAGCAATACTTGCTCAATTTGGATCTACCAACACTGATCTTGTTAATGTTTTCCACCTTTGCCAACTCTGTTGATCTTCTGGGCTTGGATCTACTTGTTCCTCCCCAAGAAACGATATCTTCATCATAATCCTCTTCGTCATCTCTGAGCAACTCTTCATCTTCCTCGTCTTCGTCATCATCTTCTTCATAGTCGTCGTACTTTCTAGTTTGTCTCTGAGATTTTTGTTCTCTCTGTTTTCTCAATTCACTCAACTTGTCTCTCTTCGAACTTTTGTTTGTGCTATCCTTGGTACGGTTGGAACTTCTGGAACCCTTTGCTGGAGTAGCCGTTTTTAACTTCTTCTGCTGCTTCATTCTCTGTTGTAAATATTTCTTTTCATTGTATCTTTCCATCTCCTGGGTTCTGTCGAATAAGATCTGTTCTCTCTGGATTTCGTCCATCGACTCTAACTCTTCTCGATCTTGCTCATTCTTGTACTTCCCTTCAAGAGGATATGGGTTTACTAAATCATCTTGTTCGATATCTTCTTCTTCTTCATCTTCGTCCTCATCTTCTTCTTCGTCCTCGTCATATTCTGCTTCTACATCAGAAGTATCGACTCGTCTTTTTTTGGACAAAACCTCATCCTCATCGTCTTCTTCTTCGTTAACATCTACAGACTTCGATCTTTTCGAAGTGGCCACAGTTTCGCTGTCGGATTCCGATTGAAAATCATCATCCCCTCCGGCCAAAGCCAACAAATCGTCTTCCAAATCTGACATCGCTGCCGGTTGCTGTTTATACTATATGGACGATCGTTAACGAACATTATCAAAATCTCGTCGAATCTCAGTTTTAGGTGTTGGAGTTCGATCACGTGATGTAATTTACATGCAGGATATAATAAGATAAATTTTGATTTTAGTTTCGGTTTCTATTTCAAAATAAATACAATTGTTTCTATTGCAAAACAGGAATTTTCTGCATCCAGAGTGTCAGTTTAATGGTATACATTAATCAAGCTCAAATAAAAAATTTAATCTTTACCGGGACCAACAAGAATGTACGAATGCAAAAGTTTTCAAGAAAACTTTTGCACCCATATAGAGCACCTGACTATTTCAATTTTGCATGAGTTAATTTGTTAGAGTTCCGAATTGTATACTAGGATCCTATTAGCGGTAGGTAAGCATCTTTCACCTCTCTGAATTTTGAAGAAGTTTCTGACATACTAAAAATCTAAGTAAGCGAAAATGTGTGGTTTAGTGAAACAGCTCTGCAATGAAACATGCATTTTACTATAAATTTATCAAAACAAAATTAACAGTATTTCACAAAGATGCCTTGATACTGATTCAGAAGTCCATTTAAAATCCATATTACATTTCTTATTCTTTGATATTTCCTCCTGGAAGATATACTGTAGACCCCTATATCTTTCGGATAACAACTGACGTTAGTTAAGAGCTTCCAATTCGCTGAATAGTAGGAAATAGTAAGTGGATAGATTTTACATGCTAGAATTGAAGTGGATCTAGTGATATTCACCACCTATTGAATTCAAATACATGCCAATTCTAATTATTTCATGGATTGAATAGTTTGTGATTATTGGATGCAGGTACTCAAGCAACTTCGGTATCCTTGAATGCATCCATTATCCTGATATTGTTCGGATGTAAAGAGGTATGAAAGCAGCCAACGAGAAAATTTCATCTCAGGATAAACGTACTCAAGTCTCTGGATTTTTACTCTCACTGAAGTTTTTTTTTTCGAATATCACAGCGTATTCATCAAGTACATAGCTACTTGCAGCACAGTAATTTATAATTATTATAAAGAAAAAGATACAAAGGCAACATATTTGTTTACGGGAAGTTTCCTCTTCTTGGACCGAAATATCCATCTGGAGCAACAGCGGTTGCATTCAATCTCGATTGTTGGCCCAAACCACCTTCGATACCACCATAGACAACATTGTTACCCCACCATGAAATACTCTTATCGTGGTACTCAACAGCAAAGAAAATGATGATAGACGAAAATGCAACGCCAGCAGTCAATCCAGCAGTTGTGAGATAGTTGTATTTATACCACCATGCCTGGTACTTGTTCTTAATGTAATACATAAAAGCAAAGGAAGCATAAAGAGAACCTGTCAAGTAGGAAAGGTTGTAAGGAGCATAACTCAATAAACCACCGATTACTACTGTAGGTTCAAAGTACTTGGAGTACTTCAATGGAGCATACTTTTTGAATGCGACTGCAGGAATAGCTAACAAAAACCCAATCAAGAAACAGTATTGCAAGATTGGGTATAATCCGTTGAAGACCTTCTTGGGACCGATAACACCCCAAAGAATAGAAGCACTGTAAAAGACTCTAGAATTTGGACAAGTGAATCTTTGTGTGTTGTATGGCTCACAATAGTCTTTAATATTGTCAATCACAAAATTAATTATACCAAGCTGAACGAACGAGGCAATGAAGACACCAATAATTTGAACTCTGAATAACGCTCTTGGGGGAACCTTGGAGTAGTGAGCCATCTTTTGGTCAGTGATATAGTTTTGTGCTTGACCGTCAATGTTGTAGCCAAATGCCTTGATAAAGTTCAAAGCAAGACCGTTACCGGGAAGAGCATAACCAACAATCAATTCAACCAAGACATTGAGACCAAAACTAAAACCAGTTCTCGAGTAAACTGCAGTTATTGGTATCAAAAAAACAAAGTTGATACCCAAGGCAAAGAAAATACCCCAAACAGGAGTTTCAGCGGGGTAGATCTCGATACAAATAATAGCCAACACAAGGGAAATCACTAAAACTACCAAGAATACCCAATCTGGCACTTCCTTATAGGCTCTCATCATAGTGGAATGTGGGTCATTGTAACCTTCATATGTAGATCTCTTAAAGTTTCTAAAACTTTGGTAAAGACTATTGAGTGCTTTCCAAGTCTGTTTATATCTGGTACCGATCTCATAAACAATAGAAAAAGGGTAGATAGCAAAGAAGGCACCATAGAGAACTAAGTTTCCAGCAGAGTAGAATGGTGGACCGTACTCCTGATACTTTTTTTCGTCAAGCAAACTTCTCTCATTGAGGATCTCCGTAACAGAATAGTAGTCACCAGTATTTGTGAATATGGACGAAGAGTTGATTGGGAGGAAGCCTGTCCATTTGTAATTGGTCCAGTATACACCAACGATTGCAAAAAAGCCTATTAAAGCTCCGATATAATTGTTAAGTTGAGTGTAGAATGGATAAATCAATGGATAGTTGAAACTAATCATATTCCAGTCGAAGGTGGGAATTGGGTTTAATCCCAAACCAAAGTTACTTCCAGTGATGGCAGCTAAGTTGAAATTGTTAGGATTTATCCACGTCATCCAGTTGAAAACAGACAAGGCATTGAAAAGGTAATCAGGAACCCAGAAATAGACAAAAGATGCGACAAAGAGAATGAAAAAGTATGTGTATCTTGGAATTTTCCAACCATTGATAATCTCTTTCTTTTCTGGCACCATTAAAGCTCTATTCAAGGCAAGAGTGGGTAAAACTGTTGGCCAGATAGCTTCAGTTGGGTATACAGCGAACCTTCTAAAAACACCAGCAAATCCAAAGCCCAAGAAGTTATTGGACAAAATTAATAACGTTTCATAACCAAAATTAACCCATTTGTTATCATAGAACACTTTCATCTTTTGAACATGAATATTGTATGAAACATAACTTGCACCTCCTCCTGCAACAGAATAGAAGAGTGTTGCTAGCATCTGCTCCTTGTAATTCCAAGGACCTGGGTTGAGGTCAATAGAGTATTTCCAAATCTTAAACTTGAACTTTGGCAAGATATATTCCAACAAAATACCACTAGGATAGAGCAACACTTGAACAACAGTGGGGTCCAATGTAATACCAGGCTGCCTTTCAGCAAAAAACTGATTTACCACTGCACCAATTGCGGTCCAAATAATTCCAAGAATATAGACCCTGACAGTTTCAACAGGAATAGTATGATCGTCGTAAGGATCTGTAACCGCTCTCACTTGAGGGTAAGGTGAGTGGTAAGCAACCAAAACGGCCTCCAATCTAACTTGCAAGTCCCAGTCGACCACATTGCTGGTGAGAACTTCATATTTACCTCCTTCAGGCACTTCTTGAGAAGAGGATTCACCATCTCTATCAGTCTTTTTATCGAAAGTAGAGGCTAACCTTTCCTTTGTACCAGAATTCTTAGAATTTCCAATGTCAACAAGGCTAGTCCACAACTCTATGTCTTCGTTAGGGATATTGGAGTCGTCATGATGTTCATCAAGGGCTTCTTTCAAAATTGCCAATGCCTCATCTTCTCCCATTTTCTCAATCTTGCCGATATAAAAGGCAGCCTGGGGAGGTAACTGTTCGAACGACTCTAAACCATTGAAATGAAGTCTCTTCAAGATGAAATGCTTCTGCTCTTCTGTAAGCGAAACACCAATCTCACCAATAGAGACTGGGTTAGAAGTGATTGCTCTTAAGTCGACTTCATGATCCTCTAACTGCAAGTGAGAAGTGAGGCTTCGAATGCTGACTATATTGTTAAGTTCTTCCTTCTTTTCGGCCTGCGACATATTAAAAAGTAGATGATCTAGTGCCCTATAACTATTTCTTTGCTTTGAAGAAAATTCAGCTAGTTATATAAATAGATCACCAATAGGGCTAATGAAGTTTCCAACTCGAAATAGAGCCGTACCATCAATGCAAATTAGCACATAATTTCTGGGACCGCCGATAAGAGCCACAAGAGTTTTTATGTTCCTCCTAGTTATCACATTTCACCTATTCAGGAGGTGCTTGTGACTGTGTGGCTCGGGAAAATATTTGACGTACTTAGCTGCAGCCGGCGCCAACAAATTCGGTAAGCAGTCAACTTAGGAATCCCTTGCCGTAGCAGTCTGCTGTGTAACTTTACGATACCTTGCTTGGTGAAGCTGGCTTATCTTCAAATTGGTTAAAATTTGATGTAAACCTAGTCTGATAGAATTGTCTGCTCAAAGCTTATTTGATCAACCAAATCCAATCGGCCCGATTTTATGTCTGACGTTATCGCTAGCAGGTTCCATACATTTAGTAATATTTTTTAGCCATTTGAAAGCTAATATGCTGTCGAAACCATGATATCCTACGGCACGAATTCCAGGATGTGACAAAAACGGTTTATTTATTTTACCCTGACATCAAATCAAATGCTCAGAAAATGGCGTCTACTACTCTAGACCGAAAGCCATAATCGAAGATTGATATACGCTGCCTAAACTTGTGCTGTCAAGCCAAGTGTCTTTGGTTGTTGCTCACGATTAACCGCTCTCGTGGTTTTGTGGTACAAATCCTCGGGTAGTGATATCCTAAGCCTAGCAAAAATAACGTCAACCTTTATCGGGAAATTAAAAAATAACATATGCTACATTCATGGTACGGCTCCAACATTTTGGCTGTCACAAGAAGTCAGGCAAAAATGCAAGTATCGCGTAAATAATCCACAGTGACTTCTAAGCAGTAATTACTTCCTGTTGTTTGGCTCTCGTTCTAGCCGCCATATTCGTGGCGGCTGTTTCACAGTGGGGACATTTCAATTTTTTTGAACCGCGGCAACGGTAAAATCCTGGTTTCTTGGTAAGGTGGTATCGAGAACCTGGATACATGAATTTCGGGTGGATTTTTTAGTATAAGGGATCTTGGGTTCTTTCAAAACCCCTTATCTGAATCTAAATTGAAATAATATGCGAGAATCTCTTTGCGATTTGTTTCGCTGAATCTTACAACTGGTTAAAGTAGCTACGCTTCGTCTAGTCAAAGACCGAACTCACTTTGGTTCACTTCAGTTTAAGTGACTTGGATATCTGCATGTGTCTAAATGTGGTAGCCCCGATAATTGATCTCGTTGTTCTTATTTCTTTGGTTCTATCTATAACATCACGAACAAGGGAACATGACAATATCCAAGCACCACGTAGGGAATACTTGCACGACAAGAGCTTGCCAGATTCCGCACCTCGTAAAACACTAAACAATTGGCAGAAATCGTGGCTCTTGGCAGAAGTTGTGACTCTTGGCAGAAGTTGTAGTTATTGGGAACTCTCCCAATCCTTCAGCAAAAAGTGCCAAAGTGGAAGAGCACACCTGAACCATTGATGTACAGTAACATCGAAAACAGAAGTGCTTTCCAGCAGAACTGGTTAATTTCTTATTTTGTACTTCTCGGATTGGACTTGCCTTTGAAAAAGAAACAGGGGGCTTGATTAATTGTAGTTGATCGTCGCTTAGACTTGCGGTCGGTCACATAGTACTCCTTCTCATTACAATACAAGTTGCTTTCTCTATGCAAAACTCTAGTTACGCAGAACAATTTGGAATATATCAACTTGGGCACTCCTACAAAGATTACTCACACGAATAGCATCCTCACCATCCACTAGTTTGTACGTTCTTACTCAAGCAAAAAATACGTAATTTCGAAAATGCAAATTCTTCTAAAATGCTTCTTATCACGATTTTCTGCGGTTACTTATCCTTCTTGCATACTCCCCATCTACTTGACTTCGCTGTCTGTTGCAGTTTCTGTGCAACACGCTACTGTTAATAGGCCATTTATCTGTGTGTCAGTTTCTGCCAGGATAAGGACTGCATTATGTAGTACCATTTTAGAATATAGATAAAGATCTAAAAGAAGTAAATTCCTTTACTTACCATGCTGGATCTATAGGAAAAAGAACCCAAAGAAGGCTGGATTGTCTCGTGTATCTCATATGCTCTCTTCTCTTTGAAGCATGAGAGAGCAGCTTTTAAAGAAAGAATTGCTATAGAGTCGGGAAACATGGGACTGTATGTAATCTATTTGATGTCATGTGGGTCGTCATGTGATCCATAAAATGATATCTACGAACGCTTAGTTGATCCAGAAGTTAGATTCCCAACAAGCGGCATAAACGCAGCGGTATGACTTTATTTATAGGACCCAACAACTGAACTAGCAAACAAGAAGAACACAGGTGTTCACAGTTTACAGTGATTTCTTTTCTTGATTCTCCTTTTATGAGGAGACCGACATCAGTGCCTTGTGCGACATTTTCTCCTCCGCGACATTCTCATTTCTACTATTATCATCATGGATTATTCAATTCTGGATCCAAACTCCAAATCTGCTTCTTTTAAAGAAGACACTTTTTCCCCATAACTCAAAGCAAATAGGTATCTCATTACGCCAGTGAGATGTCGTCTATGAAGCGGTTCTTGAACCGGAACAGAAAGTCGGAAACTTCTGACAGAGAATCGCTAACTTCTAGGAACTTGGCTCCTGCAACAAGCAACAGCACCATGGAGTCTCACGATGAGAGCGTCAACGCTTTGCAACCGATGTTTGAAACACTGCAGGACGATGTAGGCGAAGCAGTACCACTGTCTTTTCACTTCAACAACGATATGAGTCTCAACTTGAATCCTTCCATCCTGAACACTAATTCGAAACAGGCCACATCAGTTTTCACCAAAGACTCTGAGTATATGGACAAATCACTCTTTTCGCGTGGTCAGAGTCGAAAGACATACTCTACTAAACAGTCTTCATACAAGAGCGGGACAAGTAGCGGCAGCAGCGGCAAGAAGGAGGCCTTCCATTATAGTCAGCCCTTGCAAATTTTGAACATCCCTGAAGAAGCAAACGAAGTCAATAGAACACCCTATGAATCCATCGCTGACAAGCTTTGCACTCTTTACGATGACTTGGCTTATACAATGAACCAGTATAATAACTCGTTGATCAACTTGACAACGGCGGTGATCAACTCGATAGACTGCTTTAAGCGGTTTGTTTCCTTTATAGATACTATCAATAACCCATCCAGTTTGGACTGGAACTTCACCACGTTCAACAATCTGAGCGTCAGACGTATCATGAAGATATACCTCAACTTCTACGACAATTTGTTGCGCGACGAAGTGTACATCAAATTGAAGTTACTATTGGTCAAAAACTTCAACGATTTCACGCAGACGTTGAACTCTCGTAGTCTGTCCGTGGCTCCGGCCACTATCACGAAGCCGCAGAACTTCGCCGTAGGAAACAACAAGGGTTTGTCGTTGCCTAACGAAGACGTGTTAGAACGGATCATTGAGAAGATCTCATCAACGTCTATTTCCATGAAGGAACAAAATGGATCGTTCATAGCTCCAATCACTCGTGGTTTGAGCAAAGACTTGAACATCCTCTGTTTGTACTTTGGCTATCCAGATCCCACCGATTATCACTACAAGTTGACGCAGACTTTGCACGAGTTGTACGACGATATCCACGTAGTAGTTATAAAGAACCAGATCGAATTGGCCAGTAGTGGAACTAGAGCGGAAGCATCCCCCATTACCAAGTTGACTAGTTTCGACTCGTATCATAACCCTAATAACGTTGGTTCTTCAGCTGGTACTCGTGCTCCAATTATGGAACCTACAGGACCAATTTCTGCCAACCAAAAGTTTAAGCTTCCCTTCCGTATTCCCACTGATGCTCAGAGACCACCCATGTCTCTCTCGTTGTCCGTAGAAAATTCTAGTCGAACTTCAGGAACCGTAGGAGGTTACATTTACCCTATCATTGATATAAAGAAACAGCCTCATTTAGAATCCTATGCCAGCTCCAAGTTCGCTATCACCTGTGGCCATGTCTGTCTTGACAGTACCAACACCGCTACAACTGAGTATCCTCATGTTTCGGCTCCGCTGTCAGTATTGATATCATTGTACAAACAGGCAGTTGCCCAGCAATATCAGAAAGTAGCCAGTCATGCTGATGAAGCCATGTTTGCTGAGTCCAAAATTGCTTACGGTGCTGTCTTGAAACAGTTAGAAGAAATCTTCCCTCTCAAGCGTGTTAAGGTGACAGATCCAAAGACCAAGCAGGAGAAGTACGAAGTGAGAAACTTGCCCAAGAATAGATTTGGCCAAATCATCTGGGGCGAAAGAACGTTGATCAATGCTAAAAAGGGCACTGAGGATAAGGAGGAAAGTACGAATGCAAATGCAAATTCTGAAAAGCGACTCTCAGATTTGGCCATCATAAAAGTCAATAAGAATCTTGCTTGCGACCAGAACTTCTTAGGTGATGATATTTCATTCAATGAGTTCGACCCAGCCTTGATGTTTGACAACTTGTACGTAAGAAAAGTGATTAACTTGACAAGGTATTCTCCCAAGCAGCTTGACTTGAACATCGACGAAGTTGACCTGAGTCTTTCGTCGAACACTGCTGAGGTAGCAAAGAACTACTCGGGCTTGCTGGTGTTCAAGTATGGGTCTACTACTAAATTTACTAAAGGTACTTTGAATGGTATTAAGCTAGTCTACTGGTTAGACGGAGCTATTCATTCCTCCGAGTTTATTGTCAATTCTCTTGAAAATAACTCGGCATTTGCTGCTGGCGGTGATAGTGGGTCGTGGATCTTGACCAAGTTGGAAGACATGGAAGACGATAGCTACTCCAAGGGTTTGGGTGTTCTTGGGATGTTGCACTCGTATGATGGTGAGTTCAAGCAGTTTGGCTTGTTCACGCCCATCTGCGAAATCTTGCAACGTTTGGAAGAAGTCACTAGCATCCGGTGGGGGGTCGTGGGTTGTTCTCCAGCAGCTAAGGATGCTGTTGAAGAAGACGAAGATGACGAAGGCAGTACTTCCAACGATGAGGGAGATTTTGACAGCGACAATGAAAGTCGCGAAGATCTTGAAGGTGCTGATCCTCCTGACGTTGACTAATTAAATGATGTTTCAATTTCAATTTCAAATGTTGTTTTTGCCCAAAATTTATTTTACGTTGGGCCAAGGCGAGGGATAGGTACTACCAGGAAAGAGAATGGTATGATACAGAGTTTTCTTTAAAAAAGATTTGTGGTATGATAAGAAGTTCCTTTCTAACTTCATATGATACCTTTTTTCATTTCAAAGCATTTTTTTACTCGAGAGTTTTCAACTATAATCGATGGGATATAGTTTAAGTGTATACTAGTATGATTATATAGTTCATAAAATCCTAAGATCATTCAAACATTTTTTAAATTCCGCTCTATAATATTTGGATACTTAGTTCGTATAACCATTTTTGTATTCTCATACAAGTACATTAAGAATTACTCGGTAAATGCATAAATATTCATGGGTCCTGCACAGTTTCGTCGAGTATATCCAGAGAAGTTATCTGGGGTTACGTTGCTACCATTCATAGCTCTACTCTTTGGTTTTAGTTCGGTGGATACAATGTCTGGCAAAGGAGGAAAGATTCTTACGGTTGTTTTTGTTTCCGTCTTGAGTTGGTACTCGGGGTTGAAGTTCTGGAAGCCTATAGTGATGTAAGTGAAAGACGAAATATGGACTCACGACTAAACAGAATACTAACTTTCACAGAGAAAAATTACAAGAAGAAGGAAAGTTGCGTACTGATATAGATATAAATTATGATGGAGATGATACGCCAACGTCGTGGGACGATTTGAAAACCAAAATCAAGATTGCCATGCACCCTGAACTTAAGGATAAATTTGAAGCTGAAGCTTTAGGAAACTCCAAGTTGCAGCAGGAGCTCAAGGAGTTGTCTTCTGAGGAGAAGAAATGACTAGAAGAGTTGACGCATAGAATCGTTGATCGGTTATGACGGAATGTCAAAGACGTAGAAGGTGTAGAGAATCGGTCCCTATCAGATTTGAGTCCGATCTTAAAGGGTACTACTAGATCGTTAACATGAGACTGAAAAGTTATGAATGAAAAAATTTGACTCATTGAAAGCACACAGCCATATCGAATAGAAGCGATCCTTTGTGTTGATACTTGTGACTGAACCCAGTTAAAGAAATATTCATCCCTACATTTGGATATCTGCCATATGGTCTACATAGTTCATGTACATAGTTAAGGAATTACCGTTCCCCATAGTTAAGCTCCAGGCGCACTGGATGTAGAATATAAATTTTTTTGGTGATGAGGTCTGAAAAATTCACAAATCTACCATCTCGAATCTCCATCTAATATCAATACCGATTCCTCTATAGTATTGTCATCATTAACAGTCGCAGCATGGGAAAACTCAAGAAAGGAAGAAGAAATCAGAAGGCCAGACTTAATCCCATTGGGACCAACCCCAAGGCATCCAGCAAGGATGAGAAAAGAGACGAGAACACGAGACAGTCCAAGATCTTGCCTTTGATCAGCAAGTTGAAGTCTACAGTAGCAAATGATAGATCTATGGCTTTAGGTGCTATTACTGTTTTGGCTGAAGATGATAGAATGAGATCATTATTATTGAAAGAAAAGCTAGTTAGTATTGTCATGGAACAGTGTTTGAACGACGCCAACGACGAGATCATAGTAGAATCATTCGGTTTGTTGAGAAATTTGGGAATTGAAGAGGGCTACGACGTGTTGAAATACTACTGGAGATCCAATATTTGGACTGCTATTGAAGCTGCTATAGCTAAAATTGAAACTTCATACAAGTATTTGGTAGAAAACGGTGCCAATCCAGCAGGCAATAAAAACGACAAGTCCAAAGTTCAATTGTTGTACGATTTCACGGAGAATATTTTGTCGCTTATCATAGTATTAGCCAGTGGTTCAGATGATTTGTACGAATCCATTTTCGACAAGATCGATCCAATCTTGAAGTTTGTCTCTGATTTGCTAACTTCAGAGATTAGCACTACTTCTGGGTTCAAGGTTTCCACTAAACTTTTCAATTCCTTGTTAGAATTCATCTATGAATTCTCCACTGAGTCAGAAGATTTTATTCGGAAATTCAGTTTGGACATCAACTTCGAATTTGCCAAATTGTTCGCATACGTAGAAGCCAAAGAGTCTCACTACAACAACCTCACTAGAGTGTATATCGAAGGTATCAAGTTCAACAATTTCGAAGTATTGAGCCAGGGAGAAAACAAGTACGAGGTCGGCACCCAGTTCTTGTCCAACATCTTCGAAATAATCGTAACAACTGATTTAGAACTTCTAAAGAAAAACATACATGCCATTAAGAACCCAGACAATTCTAGCAAGCCTATTCAGAAGGATGCCAACACGTTAGAAACGGACTTGTCCAAGGGTTACGACTTAGCATTACAAACAAAATTAGAATTGACTACGTTAGAAGTGTCCCTAGACTTGATTACTTCTTTGTTGGAGTACTTGTCTACCAACGATAACGATGAACCTCTCAATTTGCCTTCGCCAACAGTTGAGATCTTATTAAACAAAATCTATCCAAGTTTGGTTGAGTTGAACAACTTTGAAAACGCAAATAAAGGCATGTTATCTTTGCGTGAAAAGATCTTGGTAGCATTGAACAATTTGACATGGCTCATGTTGTCTAACGAGTCGCTCCCCGTTGCTTGGTTCGAAAAGTCACTTGCATTGTGGGATTTGATCATAAGCTCAGCAAATACTAATGACGTTGTTTTACAGAAAAACTGCCTCAACGTATTGTGGGGTATCACCAAGTCGCTCGGGCCAGAAGTTAGAAGCAAGTTGCAGCCTTCTATCGTTGATGAATTGATTGCAAAATGTCAAACTATTTTTGAAAAGCAAAATGAAGCCGACGAAACTGATATTGAGTTGTACCTTTCTATTGTTGGTTTCCTTGGTAACTTGGCTCCAGTCATAGGTAACACTCAAATCACGTCTAAAATTTCCCAGTTCTTGATTACTACCGTTGAATTATTATGCAACTCTACAGCTACTACTGTGGCTAGCCCGGCCAAGATCGAAGTTGTATTGGAGGCCATAAACGTCATCTACGAGATTTTCGGTGATATCGATTTTGACTATGACTACGAGATCTTTGTGCAACAAGGCTACTTGCAAAAATTGTCCCTTTTGGAACCGAAGGTCAAGGAATTGTACAAAAAGATCGATAAAAATAAGTATCCACATCTCAAAGCTAAAGGTGAAGAGACGTGGATTAATTTGGGAAGGTTCATTCAGTACAAACAGAGTGAACGAGCTTAGAATAATTAGAAAGATAAATAGTTTTGATGAATAGAAGAGGCTTCTAATTGAGCCGGTCGAAAGCCCTTGCAAATGTGCAACAAAAACTGCCCTGCAATTTAGATTACTTTTGTGGAGATGTTGTGAAAATCTTACTTTCGATTCTAATGTCGTATAGAGTCCGCTATGAATGAACCCTGAAATTGTAAATGCTATTAATAGAAGTTGCTCCAGTTTCAAGTATTTGGTTAGTAGGTAGTTTGGGAAGCCACAGGGTTTGTGATATCTCGCTGCATCCTCTTGTCCCCAATTGGCTATTTATTTACTTCGTTTAGTGCGCAAGGTGACCTGAAAATATATGCATTACAAATACCTAAATTACTGGATAAGCTTCCGAATTCAACATGCCACACATTTCAGGGAGGTGTAATCGAAAAAAATGTGGAACGAGGTTTTACTACCATGAGGGTCACTTGAGGGGATATGGAATAGATGGTTCATTGTCCCTCCTGTTTCCTTGACCACTGAGGCATTTGTCATTTGGCTATTTACTACTGGCTCATCTTTCTGTCTCTACTGTAGCGCTGGCCAATTGGTTGCTCTACCCAATTTACAAATAACTGGAAAGACAAGAAAAGGGGACAAAATTTTAGTCAGTTTTGACGTTGCTGTTCAATGACATCATTGAGATGGATTGCCACACGTTTGCTGAATTCCGTTCGAGGTACCGAGCGCTTGGTGCAGGTTAGACAGATTACTAGTAAATAAGTAAGCAAACAATAATTCCCAATTCAGTAAGAATGTCACTTTGTTTTTCTTCAAATTTTAGAAGTCACAAAATTCTTCCTCGTTTTCAGCAAGATTTCCCCTTAGATATCAATTCTTGTCGTGGAAAAGAGACGGTTTTTGTTGATACTACAACAGCTAAGAGGATGTGAACGTCCAATTCTCGCCGATTCGTTCAAGAATGCCACCCAACTTTTGACACGATTCTTCACCTGACGCTGAAGCTCTTCCTAGCACGGAAATTATTATTTAGCAATACGATTATTTTTGGCTATTTGCTAGTATTTTCAAGTGGAGGTAACGCACGTCTGATTAACGTGACTGCGAAATAAACGCCTTCTAATTATAGAGAAACATCGGGTTGAAATTTTGTCAACCACAGCATCCTTCCTCGAGGTATAAAATCAGACGACCTTGTCCAGCTTTTCCAGTTAAATTTCTTATTTCTGGACAACACTTTTTAATCTTTCTACTCAGTAGTCTTTCGTTTACAATCTAATACAAAATGAAGTTTACCGCCGGTGCCGCCCTCGCTTTGTTATCCTCCCAAGCTTACGCTGCCCTTACCAACGTCACCTTGTGGGCCCAAGCCGATGATCAATCTATCAATGGCAATGGCTTGTCCTCTATCCACGAAGGTGCTGCCATTAACTACTTCTTCTTGGGATCTGCCGCTCAGACCTTGGTTTATGATGATGAGAACAACTGGATTTACTTCCAACCAATTCCAGACTTGAAGCAATACTTCTCTGTTTACCAGACCATTGTCCAAATGACCGTTGCTACTGAAGCTGGTACCACTGTCACCATTGATGACTCTGGAGTTTTGAGTTTCGAAGGCAACTCTGACTTCTATGCTCAAAAGAACATTAATGATCCTTATAGTTACTCCAAATCTTCTTTCGCTGTATTACAATTCAATGAAACTGCACCAGCCGATGCCATTCCATTCAAAATCATTCTCAAGAAGGAAGATGATTCTACTCCATCTGCAGTCGTTTCCTCGGAACCTGTTCCATCTTCTGAACCTGCTACAACTGTTTCTACAGTAGAACCAGTTACATCTTCAGTAGCAATTACATCCCAAGAACCAACCCCATCTCCAGAGACAGTTGCTTCCCTCTCTACTACTAGTGAAATTCCAGTTGTCACTGTTCCACCTACTGGTGGTGCTTCCAACTTAGCTGTTGGATTAGCTGGTGCTGCTGTCGCTGTTGTTGGTATGATCATCTAGATATGCTAATTTAATTCCCATTATCGCTCATCGTTTTCATTTCGCTTTTAAAAAAGTTCTTAGAACTTAAGGTGTGCTTGTTTATTTTACGAATTGTAAATGGCTTCCTTAATTTAATATATATACCATGTCAACTTATCTTTGTAGAGTAAACAGGTTATAATATTGAGAGTTCTATTACTCTATATTGTTTATATTTTCTTTTAATAGCCAAACTGCCACTCCTTGAAAGTGACACAAACAGTATAAGAATTCATGGTGGGCAATATCATATCACCTACCTTTCATATTCTTTGAGCTACGAAGACTCAATGCATCAAGACAATTTTCTGAAACTGTCTTAGTGTGGAGAAATTTACTCCTTCATTCGACGAAGGGATTGTATCATACTGTTTACGATAACTTTTGCTTGTATATAAGAGTAGATTACAGAAATATGGTGTTCACTATTATGGGCGCCAAGACCAGTAATTTCGTAGGGTTTGTTTTCCTCTCCTATTAATAAAGAGCTACTTACTAGAGAGCCCAAGACTTTTTTTCATGATTCACTGTGGAAGTCGGAAAATCTCACGGGGTTGGCTTCGGTAGCAGTAATCAAACACAAAGAATGACATACGCGTAGTGCTAATGGCATCCATTTCAATTTGAATATATGTTGCCAGTCGGCTCCAGTGGCAGCTACTTGAAAACTGGCCATTCTAGTTTAGTTAGGGAACTCAAAGCGATATGAGTTCCGATTGTGGGGCTGCGGGATCTACCGTATTGAGCCCAATTAATATTCTCATATGCATACACTTTAAAATATTATCCCGTGATGCGTTAAGCCATCATGAGAGTACGCAAATTATGGGGCTCGTGGGATTTTATTTTCTGTGCAGATCCTTGTAATTGTTTGCAGATTTCCTTTTTATAGAATTCTTTTTTCTTCTTTGGCAGCGAAAGAAAATAATCTATTAATAGCACACACTTTTTTTGCTTTACAAGTTTACCCCAGATCCCTGTAGGGCACAAGCCAAATTAAGATATTCAGCCTTACGCTGTTTCTGATCTAAGTGCAGCTGATAACAGGAGAAATTCTCTCAAGAAATTTTGCAATCGAGATTGCAAATATCTTGATAATAATCATCGCCCCTGTTGATAAAAACATATCCTACAATAGAAACAGCACTAATCGGATGGCGAAGTAGTAGATTGTAGGTGAATACCCTAAGGAATATCCTATGAATTAAATTGCTATAAAAGGATGTAGAAACTTTGAGTATTAGCTCGTGTGGTTGTTTGAAATCATCAGCATTCAACCCGGCATCTTTCGCTATCATGAAGTTCTTTGCACTTTTCCCATTCGCTTTATTATCTCAGTACGCTCTTGCAAAAATCTTCGAAGTTACTCTCTATGCGTCTTCTGATGATTCTACTATCAACAACCAAGGTTTGGAATTCAACCACGCTAGTCAAGGAATCTTGTATGTGTACGGTGAGTCTCAGAAGTTCACCTTCGACGATGAAAAGGGGCTTCTCTACTTTGATTTTATACCTGGATTAACCTATTGGCTTACAGTTGACTATAATATTGTTAAATTCAGCACTGATAAGACCAAAGCCCTCAATGTCGGTGTAGACGACGCCACCAATCATCTTTGGTTGGGCTACTACGAAAACTTCTGGGCCAAGAAGAACATCGATATAGATCCATACGATGTCTCTCAAACTTACCCTGCGGTGCTCCGTTACAAATCTAAGCTGGAAGCTGAGTACGGTTCTATTCCAATGAAGATCGTTGTGGTCTATGGTGACGAAATTACTCCAGAAGTATCTTCTTCCAGTGAATCTTCCTCCTCGTCTGAATGGTCTTCTTCCAATGAATCTTCTTCCACGTCTGAATGGTCTTCTTCTTCGTCCGATTGGTCTTCTTCTACTGCATCCCTATTCTCTTCTACTGAATCCCTTTCGTCTTCTACTGAACCTTGGTCTTCTACTGAATCATGGTCATCTTCTGAATCATGGTCTTCTACTGAATCGTTGTCTTCTACTGAATCGTTGTCTTCTACTGAATCGTTGACTTCAGGCGAGACTTCTTCGTCTTATTGGTTCAAAAATACTACCACTACTACCTCTACCACGTACACTGAGTGGGTCACCACCTGTCCGGAACCAACCACTATTACAGTCACCACTTGCACAAAACACATTTGTCATCCAGCAATTTATACCTACACTACTTCAACAATTGTGACATTCACCGGTCCAAAGCCTACACCTGCTACACACACTGAATATGTCACCTACTGCCCAACACCCACCACCATCACGCTCACTACTTGCTATAGGGACACATGCCATCCAGCGACCTATACAGTGACTACACCTACCTATATTAGCTACACCGCTTCTGTAAAGCCAAACCATCAAATTACAATCACTGAACCAAATACACCTCCTCCAGTCCGGACTTATCCAATTACTAGAACAACTGTAGCACCTGTTTCTACTTTCAAGCCTACTACCCCTGCATCTGTAGTCTTGCTCGGAGAAGCTTCCAGCAGGGGCTACGGCTCGACTATAGCAGTTGCTGTGGCTTTCGGATTGGCATTGTTTTAGAGCGCAACAAGTTCGGTTGGTAACGGTTATCGTGTTTCTATATTTGTAAACTGGTATTTATTCTTCGCGTCAGAACATTATTTTGGCATTTATTTTATATTGCTTGCATCGTTGTATCTCGCCATTACGTCATTGCGTACTCCTGCGCATTTTTGCTGCAGAGGTCCTTGAAATACAGAAATCCATTAGATCATAAATTTCGATTATCATTTCATCTATTCCATCGTATACCAGTCTTCTACACTTCGTGGCGTCATCTGTGGCGTCACTACATCGTGTATTGTAGTCCAGCCGTTTCAGTGGCTGTTCAGCGCTGAGTTTTTGGTATCCTTCTCTTGCAAAATCTATTATTATCTTTTCATCAACATCATGCATTCTTATGTACGGCTATTTCACAGTGATGTGGGAGACTCTCCATATATCGGTGGTGGTCCGGGTACCTTGGAGTGATTGGGTCACCCAGTCAATGGCGCCAAGCTCTGTTTTGGCATATTACTCTCTTTTGGGCATATTTACTGTCTCATGACGCAGAAAAATGGTTGCGAATGAGATCACACTTTCTAATTATAGCCCATATACCCGCGAATTAGTGTTTGCGTATCTTGGCCACCAACCAATTTGTAATATGATATTTTCTGGCTGATGCTGTACTCGGTTTGAAAGTTTCAGTTATTCCATGCGTTATTAGCGGGCTTCCGGGTTGGCTCATTCAAGGAAGTGGTATTTAAGGACAAGCCTTGCACCTGCGAACTGGATCCTTTTTTTTTGCACCCACTACAAACTAACACTAGTCTCTCGCTACAACCTTTATAATACAATGAAGTCCCTTTCATCAGTGTTGTTCTTACTTTCGGTTTACGCAGCCAGTGTTTCTGCTACCATATATACCGTCTACCTCGGGATTTCGTCCGATGACGAATCACTTCCCACAGGCTTGTCTTCTATCCATGAAGGCGCTGGTATCAACTACTTCTTGTTGGGGGAGGGTTCTCAGAACTTGACCTATGATGATGACCAGAAGCTTCTTTACTTTGACGCAACTCCCGAAGTTCGTCAGTTCTTTTCGGTTGTTGGAAGCATTGTTCAGATGACAGTTGCACCCGATGCTACCGAAGTAACTGTTGATGGCCCATTGTTGGCTTTCCAGGGCTCCACTGGCGGCTTTTATGCACAGAAGAATATCAATGATCCTTACAGATACTCTCAAAACAGTTACGCTTTGGTTCACTATGATTCAGATGCTCCAGAAGATGCCATTCCAGTAAATGTTACTTTTACATTCTGGGCTGATGTTTTGGAACCACCTACAGTGTTGACTACTATTGAACTGTCTACTGAAGTACCAGAGTCAACCAAGCCTGCTCCTTACGCTAACAATACTGTAACCACTCATGTCACTTATACTGAATGGGTTACAACCTGCACTGAAGCCACAACCATCACTATCACTACCTGTTCTAAGGATATCTGTAAGCCAACTACATGTACTTTCACTGGTCCTACTACTGTGACTATCACTGGTCCTAAGCCCACAGCTACAACTACAACACATCCTCCTCCACCACCACCACCTCCTACAACTACCACTGTAGCTCCTCCACCCCCAACTACCACAGTAACTCCTCATCCTCCAACAACGATAGCTACTTCCAAGACCGTTGCTGGTCAAAGCACAGCTATTATCTCTACTTTCGATAATGCAGCTGCAGTAGGTGTTGTTCACACCTTGCTTGGTTCCATTGCATTCATCTTCTACTTGTTGATGTGAATACATTTGCTTTTGCAATGTTTGGTATGATAAAAAAGTCATAAAATTAAAATTCAAGATCCAAAAGTCAAAACCAAGGTTTTTAATTCGCTACTTCTCATCGGGATTGTTTAGTCATATCTTCAGTATTCTTGTCGTTTATTTCATTTTTCGGAATATTATTTTCAATGTACACTTTCAATATCATTTTTGTAGTATTTCGGCCATATATTAAATTTCCATGCAATTCTCCTAGATCACTACATCATATTCAAAGTACATCTATAGAGAGTTTCATTTTCGTAATACTAATGTACAATCATTAAGGTCTATCCTAATATATATGCAAAGGTGAATTAAATAGTCCAAGCTGTAGACACTTCCGGCCAGACCCTCTTGTACATGCTCATGGCCACGGTGTCTTGAGAAGTCAATTTACCATCGAAGTTTGCCTTGAAGTAACCGTGAGTACCAAGACTTTCCTTGATAAAACCAGTTCTTCCTGATTTGGTGAACAAAGGAATAGCCTTGAACCAATTGATGTCTTCCACGTTGAAGAACATATAACGAACTGTAACAACTCTCTTGTGAATCTTAACTGGGTGGCCGGTCAAGACTGCTCTTTGAGCAACAATTCTGGTGTGGTCACAATTCAAGAAGGTTCCAACTCCAACAAACTCAACAGCACCGTTGGTGGCTGGTTTGAAGTAGATGACCGGGGCATTGTTGAAAAGTACAGGGGCTATAGCAGTGGCAACGACTGTGTCACCGTTGTGGCAGAAGTTCTCAGATTTGTGAACATTGTTGGAATTATTAGATGCTTGATTAAAGAGTGGCTGAATGACTTGTCTTCTAGGGCCGTACTGAACAATGATGGACTCCTTGGTAGGAACTGGTTTCTCGTAGTCTTCCCAACTTTCAAACGAGAAGTTACACACTGCCAACTTGTGCTCGTGTTCGGATAATTCGAAGATCGAGAACGGCGTAGAACTGCAATTAATGGTTTCTAAAATCAAAGAGGGGGCTCTGATGAATATTCTTATCTTGTTCCCTATGTTTACTTGAGTCAGCTTGATGTATTCCTTGTTTATCTTATTCTTGGTTGCCTTGAAGTTGGAGATTCTCAATAATCTGTTCCAGATACTTGGAGCTTCTACATCGTGTTCGTCATAATCCCAGTCACAGTTGGCCAACGACTTGATACCTCTAAATGCACTCAATCTTTCCTTTCCCGATTCGGAAGTATGCAACTCGATTTCATCAGGAAATTCTAAGTCTTCTTTTTCTAGGTCTCTAAATTCTTTCAACTGTCTTTCTTCTTCTTCTGGCGAAAGATCAACATGCATGTCGTCTCCGATTTCCGTAGGAGCATATTCGGTTGGTGCGCCTTCCACCGCCATGTCTTCTTCGATAATTTCCTCTTGGTCAATTTCTACTTCTTCATCGTCTTCTTCAACATCTGATGCATCTTCCAAAACATCGTCAACGAACCATCTTCCTTGGTATTCCGATGTTCCCTTAGGCAATTTGAACTTTCTCGTAGGCATGTTGTCTCCATTTTCAAAGTATGTTCTTCCATCCATTCTAACTCCAAGATCATTAGTATCATCCCATTCATCGCCGAAATCGTCTTCCATATCTATTTCCTCTGGGTTCAACTCTTCAAGTGTTTCCTGATGTTCAGTGGGAACAAAAACAGCGACCGAATCCTGTTTGTGACCCCTACTCAACTTTTCTATACGGTCTATTTGAAAATCACCGTACCCTGGAATATGAACCAATCTGTCAGCATTGAAACCAACTCCTCTGGTGGTGCCCTCGACGACAAGGTGACCGTTTGTGGCATCTTCGGTAGACCAATAAGCAGAATCGGCTAATAACCAGCCTCTGGAGTCTCTCCATGTGACCGATTTGGGGAATTTCTGACAGATAGTTCTCAAACAGTTCAAGTTCTCTGGTTCGTTTTCCAAAGCATACAATTTGTCTTCGTTGGGGAAAAAATGAGTGAAGTACGATTGCAACGACTGTCTGATGTCCATTTGCAAATTTCTCTTGGGGTAGGCACTGACGACATTAGGCAATACTCCAATAACCGATGCTATACCCTGAGCTACTAAACTTCTCAATATTTGTTCTCCGTAATCCTTTTCGACCTCCTGAGTGGCTGAAATGCCAAAGACAACAAAATCAGACACTCGAGCTGCATCCAACATAGCAAGGAAATCGTTTTGGTCTGGAACTATGACTTTCAAGTTGGACTTGAAGCGAGCTACTTTGACATCCAGCACCGATGGATATGCAAATTCACGCATTTGATCATCCTCGTCTACATTGAACAAACTGGCTGCGATGTCTGAAGGTGAGACGTCATTAGTTAGAGAAATCACAGTAACGATCTTTTCTGCCCCACTCGATCCTTCGAACAATTTTCTCGTCAACTTGGTCTCCAAGATCTTGTTGTCCTTCAATTGTTTAGCCAAGTTCTTTCTTTCTGTTTTTGTCAATGTTTTGAGGGCTTTGTTGGTGCCAGCAGTGGATTTTTCAACTTTACCTTTGAATTGATTTTTCAACTGACCTTTGGTCGAATGCTTAGATTTGAACGGCTTGTGGTCATTCTTAAGAGTTGACCTATGCGAGTGACCTCCTTTAGCCATATTTGAGTTGTTTTGAGGTTGATAGAACTAGCGGTTCTCTTTGGTAGTGGAGAAATCTTAGATTTTGGCGTAATTTATGAATATTGAAGATTGAAAAATCTCATAGTTAGATGAGATGCCTAATTTTTCACGATCACGTGAATGGTCAGATGATTAGAGACGAGGTCCGATCTCTATTCTGTTTTTGGAAGCAATCATGTGCCTCCAGTCATCTGATGGATTTTTAGGGCTCAACCCTGTTGATGTCTCTTTGGCACGTGTTTGATTCGACACTTCTCATTGCGCGACTCAAGAAAATTTTGTCCATATACCGTCGGTCTTTGTGCAGTCCCATACATTTCTCACTCTGCTCTCACTCTGACTGGGAAATCCTATATCAAAATTTATTCATATCTGTTAAACCATATCATAGGAACGATATCATTATACATTCAACAAGTTATAGATAATTGTATGTAACCAAGTCGGAACAAGAGCTCCAGTCTCAGCAAGATTACACCAGCAAGAAACACCAGATGTACTTCCCAACTGATTGAAATAAGTAATTGAAATGATTGTCAAATTTTTCACTGGAGGAACTGACGGATACATCTACGAAATAAACCACTCAAATGGTGAAAGAAATATTAAATGAACAGGGAATAATCCGATAAAAAGCGATGTAGTTTTGAACTGATTGAGAAGAGAAACGTGGAGTCCATGAGACTGACTTCATGTTCTATTCCTTATGAGGTGAAAAATTGAGAATATGAACAAGCACAGTGAAGGGCACAATAAAGCGACACGCAGATCTATATCATGTGTAATCTACTTTCAATCTGTGGGCCGTCTGTCATCGAATACCGTGTGCTTTTGAACTTGTGTCGTATCTTAGCTGTGATCTTATAAACCATGTAACATCTTACTAACATCCTTTAGCAATATGGCTCACGAAAGTGTTTGGTTCTCCCACCCAAGAAACTTCGGTAAGGGTTCAAGACAATGTCGTCTTTGTTCTTCCCACTCCGGTTTGATCAGAAAGTACGGTATCAACATGTGCCGTCAATGTTTCAGAGAAAAGGCCGCTGACATCGGTTTCAACAAGTACCGTTAAGTTAGTTTCAGTATGGCAGGCATTTACACGATGTAAGTCTGAAGTTGATGCCTAATATGTGTACATTTAATTTAAAGGAAATTCTCATCCAAGCAAAAATCTCTTTAGAGTCACTAGCTTTGATTATAGGTTTTATAATTTGATCGAATGGCTTAATATATATAACAGTATAATTTGGCTGTAATAACATGAACTGTAGCATTCCTCACATAAGTTTGAATCAGAAAGTTTGCATATTGTACAAGAATACTATATCGTAGCCAAAATTTGCAAGGGCTCCTTCATCAGAGTACCGCCTAAAGTGCTATCTATATTTCATGATCGTCTAACGCGAGAATGTTAACTTCAAATCTCAACTCTACATCCGTTTCGCTCGCTGTTGCCAGCTCTAAAACTACAGCTAGCTACAAATACTACAGTTGTGTCCCTTTATATCGACATTCAAAATCCATCGCCTCACTCAAGAGACTCTTACGGAAATCAAACTTCCTATAGGGAAAAAAACACCAATCTCGGGAATCAAAAAACTATTTCGTTAGAAATGGCAACGAGTATAACTTGACAATGTACATTATCTCGTCGTGGCAAATATTCCCTGGTTACTTTTTGATTGGGGAAAAAGGAATAAAACATACAAAAAATTGCGACGATTTGTGAACTTATATAGCGAAGCCATGTGATTACCCGGACAAACTCTGCAGCCCCAAAATAGTTGCAAATTTTTGGACATAATCTGCATCTGTCAGACAAAATTTTGCAACTAGATTCTACATTTTATCAAGCTAAATGTATCGGATGTGTAATGATACAAGTATAAATTTGTATATATGAGGACGACATACACGAACTTGAGTCGTAAGCAGCAATCCCAATCCGGTTGAGATGCCACAATATTAGTACTATTGTATTAAGAATCATTATGCTTCGCCAAAGGTCTGGTCTATATCGATCCGGAGAATTAAGAGCGATCGCAAGAGGCCTATCATGGTTATAAAGCTGGCCAAACCTACGGGTACCACAGCAAATACGACAATGTTGTAGAAATCGAAGAATCGTGCCCTTTTCTGTGCCCCTTTCTTTAAATCCAAATTGGAAGTCACGAAGTTCTGAACTATATATCCAAACGTCAAGCAGCAACTGATAAGAAGCCAGATATGTAAGCCGTACTTATACCCGTAGGCTGAAAAAGTTGCTACAAGGTACTGCTCGACAGCTATGATGATGGTAGACATTGACAAAACACGCACGATTGCAGCAGAGGTCAGATAGGTTACGATCCAACGAACAGTCAAGCCGTCTAATACAGAGTACGACAAATATGCAGCGACAAGACACCACAAGCCAGTAAGAAAGTGTTCTGACTGACGGGCGCTTGTTATGGACTTTAGGTGTTGGCTTGTTTCGCTGAGGTTTGCACTGTTGATGGAGTCTACCATGTACTGGCTACCCACAAAGGCCCGTTTCCACAGTTGGATGAGACCGATGAGGGGCGGTATTAACGACACGTCTCGCGAAATAGCAAGAGCAAAGTGCTGACGAGCATTGAGAAACTTGAGCCCCAATTGTTTGAGCGAATTACGCTTCAACTCCGACTTTCGGGAAGTGGCAGAAGCAGGATTTGCTGTCGAAGTGGACGACGCCATTGCCGTTACATTTGTGGGGCGGTCTAGATACGCTATTGAGTCCATATCTCCTACAAAGGACGAATTTCTCAGGATAGACACTGACGGCACATTGCTTTCCATAGGAACACCATTGATGTAACTATTCGATGACTGTTGTATTTGGCTGTGGATTCCGTTCAGATATACCACCTGGTTTTGGTTGTGGTTGTAATTGAGGTTGTAATTTTGATTATGACTATGGCTATGAACGTAATTCTGATTATTCACATTGTGACTATTCTGGTTGAACTGGCTATTCTGATTATATGTACTGCCTCCATTTAGATTTGTATTTACACTAGCACTATTCAGACGGTCATGGAGCATCTGTGATGTCTCGTACGACGGAACAGCTTCGTCGGGGTCGAAACGTGGATCTAGACCTATGCCCATATAATCCACTCCAGACACAACACACAGAGCAGAGGAGGTAGGAGTTTCTGTTTCTGTCTCATTCTCGGTCATGGTGTAGTCTTCGTCGATCTGGTGAGATTCAAGAGTGCTGGAGAATCGTTTACGGAGTGAATCCAAAAACACCATATCGATTACACTCTCAGAAAGGGTAATGCGGGAAATGTGATTCAGTAGTTTCGTGATGAGAACTTTGTGCCGATTGATTCCGCTTGAATGTCGTAAAAGGTGATGTGGATGTCGTATAGCAATTGAAGCTTGCTACAGCCTTCTCTCTGGGTGTGCTACTGTGTCTGTCCGTTAATTTCAGCTGTTAAAAATGTGTACAAGATTATATTGAATCGGTTTATTCGCTTAAATTTTTTTCTGTGAGGCACGTGATGCTTTGTTTCATATCTGCTTCTGATTATGGGACAGGTCTTGGGCAACGGGTTGAAAAACAGGTACGGTCAGCGGTGGTATCTTGGATTCTCTAGGAGAAATACTTGTGACAAGTATATTGTAGAACAATCTCTAAATTGAAACAAGGTTAACTGCTGTGAAATTTTTATTTAGTGAATTCCAAAAATAGCTGCGAAATCTGCGAATATGCGAGCCAAAGATCTTGAGCAGATAAGATATCTGAATCTTGACGAAGACGATAACCCGTAGATCAATACAATTGCATTAGCTTATGGCAGCCAGCTGTTCCCTAGTTGAAATTGTCATAATAATTGAGAAAGTTGTTTTTTTAGTAATTCGCTGACAGTCTAAGTAAACGAATCCTGTTCAATACAAATCCATGCACCAATAGACTAGTTCTGATGCTCTGCTCTATTTTAAAGCAGATATATAACATCAGTTTGACTTCAACTTCTTCTGAAAAAGCATTCTCACACAAGATTTTCTCGAACTGACTCCATTTCTGTGTCGTTTGAATTCTTGTCTTCTCTAGTCTCTAGCAATGAAATCGCAGGAGGGACAGCTAGAGAGAACACAACTAGAACAGCTTCTATTGGTAATGAAAGGTCTACGATACATCTAACACAGAGAGAGTGGAAGTCCCCTGATCTTAAATCTTGGTACCATCTTTCGCTACCACGCCATGTCTCTTGACCATGCCGCAATATCCGATTGATCTGGCATTATCGATACTGGGCCGAAATGGATTTAATGGCGGAGCACCAATATATATTCACAGACGATTCACGTTACTATCGATACCTTACAAATCTATACCTTAGCACAATCTGTACAATTCTTGCAGTGCACCTGATATGGTCTGTGGTTGTCAAAAATAAAAACATCTTGTAGCGATTAGATAGTCTGACAATCTATTGGTGTATGCTTTAAAATTCTGTATTAACTATACATTGGTATCGGCAATAATATATACGTAGCAGCAGAGTCTAGATAGCTTCTAACTGTTGCGAGATCTCGTCCAACTCTGACTTGGCAGCCAAGTGTTGTTCGGTCAATTCCTCGTACTTTCTTTCCCATTCTTCCTTTTCTTGTTCCAACGAGGCGACTTTTCTTTCCAATTGTTCGGCCTTGATGTCGGTCTCTCTTAACTTCTCAGTGGTTTCCTTCAAGTTCTTGTCGGCTTCTTCCAACTCTTCTTCTAATACCTGGTTCTTCTTGGTGTAGTTGTCATTGGACGTCTTCAAGGAGTGCGATTCATCAGCAGTATGCTTGATTTCTTCCAAGTCGGTTTCCAACTTTTCAACTTGCTCTTCTAAGACTTGGTTTTTTCTGCTCAACGACTGGATCTGGTGGTCCTTCTCGAGGTTTTCCTGTTCCAATTCCTTGATACGGTCGGCCAATTCGTCCGACTTCTCTTGCCACTTTTCAGCGTCCGCCTTCAAGTTGTTGATTTTCTGAAACGTTAGTACTATTACACATGATGGATCTTCACTGCTTGCTGTAGTCTGAATTCTATGGCCATTTCATTCGTGGTTACCGATCATTTTTCGTAAGTAATGTGAAACTTCAAAATCGTGTCATAGATCACTTTCTCATTCTACGCCATAGCCTATTTATATCTATATCCTGATCCAGACGCCGCAGCGACTCCAGGGAAATGAGTCTGGCATCTTATCCACCCCATACATACTTCCTTAAGCTTGTCCATGGTGATTGATTACGTGTGAATGTGCTGGGTATATCCAATTGGAAAAAAAGCGAGATCCAATGTGTTGTTTAAAATGATTCGGCCTGTTTTTATTTCTGGTATTTTTGTGGGAAGGCTCATACGCTATGTGCAGGTCGTTGGCGTTTGAGCTCCAGCGTGATAAATTCGGCAAGGGCGTAGATTTGGTTTAGTGTTGGGAGTGTTGGGAGTGGTGCGGCATGGAGGTTTCCGTACTGGCCGGGTACGGTCTCAGCTTCCTATTGGCTGGTTGGAGTGTTCTGCCACAGTACGGGTGGGGATTCTCTTACTTCGCTAGATCGGCTATGGTCTCTTCTCGTGTCCCAGTTATCGGTTGCTAATTCAATTGGTCTCTCTGTCTGCAGGAGTCGCCAGAATAGGTCAATACAAGCTGACGAGTTCTGATAATCACACAGAGACCTCCTATATGCCAAAAGAAGGAAGACATGTGATTAGCCTAATGGGAGCAGCCTGGCTCAGAATTGAGTGAAAAGAAGAAAATTGGGAGCAGATAGGTTGGTCTTTCTTTAAGCATTAAGATTGTCGAGAGTAGTGGATCTCTAATTGTCGGGATTTCCGAGATGTGCTGCTTCTTCCAACAATTCTGTTTCTTAGGCACATCCGTATTCTCTTCTCCGTCTAGCACTTTCCAACGGCTGCAGCATTTCAGTCCCATTCTATACGAAAAGTTTTAGTATGTAGGTGCAATCTGGTGAAATCCACATCCTGTGTGTATGCCGTTTCTTTTGGTTCAAATGGCATACAAAGAAGTTATACAAATAACTATTCGTTGGCAATTGAAGTTCAACTCCAAACATGTCGGAATCTTGTTTGCTAAAGAAGAATGAGGATGTAGAGGTGACTTTTCTAAATGTCGGTGTTCTCCGTGGAGTTTCACATAAAAAACCAGATCTTGCTTAATTTTCTTGCCCTCATCTCCATCCTCTAACTCGCTACCCGTTTTAATCGTATGGGTGGTTCGTCTGTATCGCCACCTCTTGATTCTTCAATCCCAACGCTGCCTGTTTTCATCAGATCAGAACTTTTTGCCAGAGAATGTCTTCTTTCCGCATTGGGTCAATTTTACGAGGCACTGCGGATAATATGCAAGCCGCAGCAACCAAATCGTTTTCACAGCCAGCCATCTTCTGGCTTGGTTCAGATCTGCTACCACTCGTCTAGAAATCTCATGGGGCAGAGCAAAAAATAGATTTGGCAGGCTCCTTACATTCGCTGTTGATTGAATCAAAAAAGGGAAGAGCAAGTAAGTTTTAAAAATTGTCTTTTCCAGGGAGCTCTACTTCAGTTCATATTTTTTTTCCTAATGTCATCCCAATAAAGCGAGTCTATATAGCTAGAACTTCACCATTTAGAGTTGAATACACTAGAATTACACAGTCAGTATAAGCTGACTCCTGCCATCTCATTATTAAATCACTTTCAATCATTGATTCATATCTAAACATTAGTTCGTCATGGCTATGGTTCTTCTGTCGGGTACCAACTCGTATGTCTCGTCAGAGAACTTCTCGAACCATTCCCAGACCAACTACTACCAGTCCCATCCCATGCCCTCATCTGGATCATTGTCCCGAAGATCTGGATCTTCCAGAGACTCTCTACTTACACCTTTTGACCGTCTCCCTGTTTCTCCTGTAGTAGAACATAATCCCTTTGGTATCGTATTCAACACGCCAGTCGCTCCTAGACCGTTCATACAAAATCGAACAGAAGAATCCATTTTTGCATCTCGTCCAACGTTGGAAAGAGCCTCTTATAACAAAATTGAAGAAGCAATAATGCAAGGAAAGCATCCAGCTATAGGTTTCCATCCTACCAGACCTGCGAACCAAACGGTGACTGTTATTGATCAACTGTCACTTAATCGTAATGGTTCTATAATTTCCAAATCAGCACTTAAACACAGAAGTAGTATCAGAAGCAGGAACAAGATGGTGAGAAAGAATGAATTGCCTCTAGAATATTATTCAGACGATAATGGCAGAATCAAGACCATCCA